>JAIFKG010004630.1:0-13071 GCA_020351975.1 Phyllosticta ampelicida
CCCCAACCCCCCCCAAACACGACGAGGAGTTGAGAGACTGAACACTCGTGATGCAAAGCTAAACAAGATGCATGGGTCTAAATCAACAAGTCCCTCGGGCCAGTCTCCGTGCCCCGATGCTCTTGACCTGGAATTTCCACTGACAGGGTGGCCGCCAATCCGTGTGATTGGCCCCCTGACACGCGACCAATGTGCGTCGAGGCGTGATACCCGTCTTGCAAGGCGAACTTGGACTGGAATGGAACTGCGGGAAGAAGACGGAGGGGAAAGAGGGAAAAAAAGGGGTTGTTGGTTGCGCGCTGCTCACTTCTTCGATTCGGCATTTACGTCTCTTTGTCTCCTTGCTGCTTAATCTACTCGATCATCAATACATGTTTGACCACTCGCACGCTCACTGACTCCAGGCTCCATTCTAGCTCCAAATGTACGAGCATCCAGTGAAATCAACACCCACGCTTCAGACGTCAGTATTCATGTCTTCACTAATCCCTCGACAATGACCGCATGCGTGCAAAGCATGACCCGCATGACCTCACTCCCTCGCTTTACTCATTTCCTGTTCACCCATCTGAGCATAATCAAGATCTCCAAGGCTGTGGGGGTGTCCAAGCCACAAGCTCAATTCATCGAGGAAGAAGGAGAAGAGAAAGAAAAAAAAAAAAAAAGGGTGTAAAAGGCCAGCGCCCAACGACAACGATCTTGACCACGGAGGGTTGGAGATTTGAAGAATGAAAAACATGCACAAGAGATGACAACAACATCGACAGTAGATTCCAGAGCCCCAATTATTCCTCCACACTACCTTTTTCTTTGGAAAGATATCCTCTTTCGAGCCCATAATAGCCTCGTACGCTCCTCAATCTCGCTGCCCCTCGTTCAAGAGCAACTCGACGACAATCTGGCAGCGCTCATGCCGGGGATGCTGCATGGCCAACTTGACCGTGCGTCGCGGAGTCGCTGTGCCACCCGCACCGGCCGCACCCGTCTGACTCTGATCGAGGTATCCGCCACTTCCCATACCGGTCCCTGTGCCGTTCGCGCCGTTCGCTACAGTCGGTGCGATACCCGCTGCGGCCCATGTGCCGCCCAGGCCCTCGCCGTCGTCGAGGCACTTGACGTCACGGCCGGGGATGACCTGGCGGAGGCGGCCGTTCTGTGCGTTGCGGACCTCGACGAAGTCGGGGTCGAAGAGGAGGACGTAGGGGCCATAGAGCGCGGCGGAGCGCGCCTTGCCGACAAACTCCATGATGACGCTACGCGACACGTCACCATGCTTGTTGCAATAAACCGCACACTCTTCATAGCAGAGCAGGAACTCGGCGTCCGAAAGGCGAAACATTCCCAGAGGCGACAGGTTTTGCAGACGTTGATTAATGGTGGCGACGTGCGCTTGGCGGAGGTCGGGGACGCTCCAGGGCTGCTTCTTGTCCAGGGTGAGGACTTCGAAGCCTTTGGAAGTGGATATGGCAAGAGACGAGTGGAAGAGGTTGAGCCCGAAGCATTCGGTTGGGATGTAGAAGTCGTCATACTCGCGGAAGAAGTCAGTGCGGCCGGTGCGGAGGAAGCGCGATTTCTTTTCCGTCGATTTTTGAAAGACGGGTTCGAGCACCTTGAAGGTCGAGGACAGTCCTTCTCGCTTCTTGTAAAAGACTAGCGTACGGTCCTTCATCTTGCCTGTCGCGAAGAAGCCAACATCGCGGGAGCCAGACAGCTTTTGGGGCGCTCGCCGGGAACTGTCGCTGGGAGGGACACCGCCAATAGGGCAGACCAGGTCGAGGTGATATGCTATCAAAGCCTTGTCGGCGATGAGCAGCATGATGCTGAACTCTTCAAGCACCGAGATTTGTGTGACCTTGGACATGGAAATTGCCCTTGCCCAGCCGCGAGGGTTGTCCACCTCCGAGATGAAGACACCAAAGTCCGTTCCAACAGCCACCATGGATTTGCCATTTGGCTGCATGAAGGCTGTTGCACAGTTGACCTTGGCTCGACAAATGGGACCAGGACGGCCGGTGTTTTCATATCGCTTCTCCACTTCGTCAATTGCCCGGTCAAGAGGAGTGCCTTTGATTGTAATGCTAGAGGAACCAGCCGAGCCGCCGTCGTATGCGAAGGCTGCGTCTGCCATTACGCGGAGGCGGAAGGGCTCAGCATTTTGGACAAACAATGAAGCCGCGTGCCTGGTCTTGGCTTCGAGAATCTTCTCGCACCAATCCTGGCGATTTTGAGCACTTGGAGCGAAGAGAGTGTAGACTTCTTTGCCAAGGTGCTTGATTCGGAACGGATACATGATTTTCTCGTCTTTGGGGCTCTCGAGGACTGTGTTGACGACCATTCCCTTATTTGTTGATGAGCTCGTCAGACCTGGGTTCAGTGATGAGCTAGTAGAATTGTGTGTTAGGGGTGCAGGGCTCGCGTTGGATCCAGCGCGGAGCCTCGATTCGGGCCTAGTGGACGTCGAAGACACTGTGGCCACGCCTTTTACGGATGATCTCACAACAGGGTCGTCGTTTGAACTTTCAAGGACCAACAAGTCCATTGGAATGGGCTTGTGTTTTGTCAGCACGGATTTCAGTTCTTAAAACAGGCGATGCACTTACCAGGCGCGAGACGTCATATCGCTCTTGCTTGGGGCCTCCCTCGGGTTCCCTGTGCAATACTGTCTTCGCGAGAACCAGATAATGGTCAAAGAGCAACGCATGCACCTCGAGCCAGGTGTAACGGGTGCCGCCCATCCGCTGTAGGTCACCCTTGTAGATCAGCTCACGGCCCAAGTGGTTCAAGTTAAGTTCTACGCGTTGCATGCCAGGTCGGAGAATCAGCTTGGTTTGCAGGTCCGTCAAGTCGACCTTCCGCGTCATATCGGCCACTCTTCCATCACACTCCAGTGTGACTGCCTTGATCTCATCAATGGCCGTCTGGAGGTTCTTCTTCTCTTCGCCATCAGGCGTCTTCTTGAGCGCTGTGTTCAGCAAGAGACCAATGTGCTGCAGACGGGTGATTGGAGACTTGAGATAGTTGTCCCACGCGAGCTTGTTGGACATCTTGTTTGCACGTGCCTGGTCGAGGAAGCTGCGGAACAAAATGTTTCTCTCGGATTCCTGGCGGATGAGAAAGGTCGCGTACGGGAATGCAGCGGCGTACTCGATGTAGGCACTGCGCGCCTTGCGGATCCATTCTCGGAAAATGTCGCTGAACCCAACAATCCAAGGTCCTTGCTCTTGCTGGCGATACTTTAGTTGGGGCAGGAGGTGCTCCTCATTAGCTTGGATTACGGGCTCCAATTTCCCAAACACATCTCGAATGAACCATTTCAGCTTCTTTGGAGGGATTACGGGAGGCTGCATCCCCATCACGCTGTCGCGGTATACCAGACGGAGCACGTTTAGTGATTCCATGTAATTGTCCTCTGTCGTGACAATCTCGTGGAGCATATTTTGCCTGGTCACTTCCCTCTGATTGACCCCTTCCAAGTCTTCCTTTTTGAGCCTGTAAAACGTGGCCCAGTCAGGCGTCTGCTTGACCGATGGCTGAGCACGGAGGTCAATCTTCTTCAGCGTCCTCTGGCAGTGATGAGCGTAGCATCGACCTTGAGTGTGGACATCGTGGAGCTTCGGCGCATAGCAACCACTTCCGGTCAATTGAAATATGACGCCAGACGTCGTAGCAGGCTTGAACTTGAGCCATTCTTCAACGTGCTCAAGAGATCCAACCCGGTACATTTCCTGAACGACTTGCGCAGCCAAATTTTCAGCATCTGCCACATTCATTGTCGGAACCTTGTGTGTAAATAGCGCAACTAGACCGTCCGTGATCAAGTGTTCTTTGAGATCCGACTCGCCTTCGGCCATCATGCGAAGCCAAGAAATTACAGTGCTTAGTGCCCATGGCTCCGTACACTTGGCAAAATCCCGGGGAGTCAATTTGCTCGGACTGAAACGTTTCCCAGTAGGAAGTGCTGGCAGGTCCAGGGTAATGGTGTTGCCGGTAGGTGGTGTTAGACTGTCTCCGCTCGAGTCAGTCTTTTCATACAGGACAGGAGTCCGCGTCTGCATGCTCCGTAACCTGCGTTCTTCGGCGTCAGTTTTGGACCTGATGGGCGGTATGGTTTGCTGCGTAGTGCTGTGGCTGACTAGAGACGTGGATCTCGGCACTGTTGCGCTCGCGGGAGTGGACATGTAGTCGTGGCTTGGAGGATACTGGGTCCGATTCGCGTCATGGTGGTAGTTCAAGCTCTGGTGGGATTGCTGCTCGCCAACTGGTGGAGGAGGCAAAGGTCTTGTCGGCATTCCAGGGTGGTAAAACACGTCCGGTGGCTCACCAGCGGCTTGGTTCATGAGACTCATTTCATCACCTTCGTCGTAACTGCGACGTCTACTCACTGTAGGATCAGCAAAGCCGCCAGTTCCAAAAATGTCGGTCCTAGCAGCTCCAGTGACCCTCAGGTAAGGATCGAAGTCGGCGTCGCTTGTCTCACCCGATTGACGCATGGAACCCGAAGAAGAGATCGTGTGGGTCTGGCTTCGAGACCTGTCCAATAATGCCGTACTAGAAGCAGACTCCGTCGGGGTCATGCCATAAGAGCCAAGAGGCAAGGTGCCCGTTCCATCAAACGTGCTGACGTCCACACCGGGAAAAGAACCGTCGCTTTGCCGATCGGACTCCAGGCCAGATTGAGCGGGAACCTGCGGCATGTAGCTCGTGAAGAAGCCATTGTCTTGCTCCTGCAACATGGCCACACCGTATGCAGCTTCGGGATCACTATCGACACCATAGTCTTCATAGGGAGGGTGTCCGTTTGTTGTAGTAAGGCCTCCGGCCAACGAAGCGTAAAACGGTGGTTCGCCCCGGTCCCCATTGACTGGTGGCTCTACTCTTGGTGATCCCCCCGCATACATGACGGCATTTTCGACCTCGTCGAATAGAGCCTCATTGTAAGGTGCCTGGAGTCCATCGGTTCCGTCAAAATATCCTGGATGCTCTTCTTCCTCCAACGGCGGGCCTGGAAGAGGCCGAGAATGTGGGTGTCGTCCAACGGTATTCATTCTCTGGGGCGAGTACTGCGAAGGGATGGCGCCGGGTGTAGGAGGAAGGGGGTTCGAGTGGTATTGCGACGGGGACCTCCGCTCGTCGTGCCGGGTGGCGCCGTGGTGGTAACCATGGTGGACAGGCGGAGACGGCAGGGGATTGTTTTGCAGATTTTGCATCTGGGCTGCAGAGGGTCGTCTTGCCATCGCCGTGGGATCGTGCCAGCTCTGCATCATGGCCCCGTCGGCATGCGGTGGAACAGGAATAGGAGGCGGCGCAGACGGTGTGTAGCCGGCATGCCGAGACGCAGGAGCTGTAGGAGACCGGTGAGGATCTGCCGTGCTGGGACGATAAGCAGATGGTGAGGAAAGCTGCGCAGTCGGAGAAGTCGAGTATGTGGTCGGCGAATGGCCGTAGCCGCGGCTAGCGATTGAAGATCCCCTCGCAAGGCTTGGATCCGCATACGCTGCTGGGTTGTAAGTCGGTTGTGACGCAACCGGGTTATACTGCGTTCGATTCACGCCTCCATACTGCTGCGGATTCGGGATTTGAACAGGAGGAGAGTATTGGCGGGGATTGTAGGCAGAGCGGTGGTTTGGAGTGGGAGGCGCAGGATGATATTGCCCAAAATCCGTCCTAGGTGTCGACGGTGCTTCCAGCGGAGCGTTTGCGCTTGGATCTCCTCCTATGAAGAGCTCAGGGTCTTGTCGCACAGGATTAGTACCCCGCATCGGAGGGCGCGGAGGTGCAGATGCCATACTGCCATAGCCATGTGCCCTCCCGTCCATGGCAAAAGCTGCCTCGTCGTTGGTGTCGTAGCTTGGCCGGCGACCGTAGCTCGCGGTCTGGTATCCTGCTGGGACCTGCTCCTGCTGAGAAGAGCCAGACCGATAGTACTGGCCACCGTTGGGGTAGTGTGACATTGTGAGCGCGAATATCGAATAAGAATGCAAAGGCCAACGAGCGTGGTTTACAGAGCGTAGGTCTAGGGCGCGGTCATGGACAGGACCAAGGCGTGTTTGATCAGCGAGAGCGCCGGGACAACGCAGCGGGCGGCGCGGCGACGTCCGCGTCGAGGGCAAACTGGCGAGAGACGATGTCGCGCAAGGTGTAAAAGTACGAATTGACGGTCAGGGGCCGTATCCGGCCGACGTGGTGGCCGTGGCCGTGGCCTTGAAGCGGAGGAGTCGTGGTGACGGGGTCGGCGGGGAGGGTATGCGACGGTTGGGCGTCAAACCAGTCGATCCGGCAAAAGGATGGGCTCGCACCTGGCCGCAGGAGGTGCAGCCGTTGAATATGCAAGTCAGCAGAGAGGTAAGGAGGAAGACGACGGGAGTAGAGTTGAGAGAGAGGTAGGGCTGTTGTCGCGGGTGGTCTGGGGCTGCGGCAGCCTCCTTCGAATGTGCACCAATGATGTGTACTGTAGCTCGGGTGCTTGTGTTGGGTTCGCCGTGGCCTGGCCTCTATACCGTCCGCGTACCGTATGACGGCCCACAAGAAGAGCCTTTGCTTTGTCCTTCAACCATGTCATTGCATCGCCATTGATTCGCGCCGTTGCGCAACAACATGTTGCTTACCGGCCATGCCTAGTGCACCGCCATAACTGCAACGCCGCCCTGTTGCTCGTTCCGCTTGCTGCACCGCCTTTTTCTCCACGCCAAGCTCTCGTCCGAACCCAAACCCAAAACCTAACAACCATTGGGCGCTTCGCTACGAGAATTGTTTCGCCTCTCCTTAGTTCCGCGTCCATTTCTCCTCTATCCGTATTCTCCATATGTTTCTGGCTGCATGTTCATGTTTGTCCAAGCGCGTGTCGCTTTGGCCGCCCTAATCTCACCACTATCCGTGTACCTCCCATCCTCCGACTCGTCCCGACCGACACGTCTTGAATAGGTGGACCTCTCTTCGGTCAGCTTGATTACCTCTCGTCAGCCGAGCCGTTATTTGGTGGTCATGTCGTTCGAGCCACATCAAGGGTCATTATGTTGGAATCTTGCTGATTCCGGCCCCCAAGATATTGTCGTTCGCCAGGAGGCACTACTTGCGACAAGCCGGCGTCAAACCCTACCAAATTATTCCAGCTTTGAACCAACGCCTCTATGACTATCGACCATTCGTTGGTCGAAGGACGCAGACTGTCGAGAGTAAGGCGCAGTCGGCTCGGCTGTCTCCGCACGCGTCCAGCAACGCTTTTGATCCACTGCCTTCGCTCACGTTTTTGAGCAAAGACGCCTCTATCAACACCAATGACTTTGTTCGTCACGTGCCCTGTCTTGACCATGTAGATGACAGTCTCTGCTATCTCTTCTTGCTTGCCTAGAGGACTGATTGGTCTTTCTGCCCGCTGATTAGTGTTCTTCCCGTCCATCGTGGAGCGACAACATAGGCTTGGCCAACTCGTCGTTACTCCCAGGAAGCATCGCTGTCTCTTCGATAAGAGCAGGAGCCACGCCATTGAATGTGATTCCCTTTTGGCTATACGCACCCGCCAGCCAGTGGATCAAACCGTGCAAAGCCAAGAGAATTGAGGGGTGGCCAAGAGCCGACACTACGGAGCTGTGCAGCCGACGAACTTGCTGATGTCAATTCTGACAGGGACGAGAAGACGTGAGGACAACACACATTGCCATATTTATTCATGCCCGCCTGAAAGGCTTCGGCCCTGACGCTTTTTTTTTTTTTTTTTCCTTTTTTGAGTCTGGCGACGAGGGCCCTGGCTACCTCGAGATTGGAATTGTCGTGAGCAGCAATGGTGCAGCCCATAGTGGCCAGCTTGAGACACGTCGCTTTGCCAATGCCGCCGCTGGCACCTGTGACAATGGCAACATATCGTGACAAGTCTGTCTGTAACGCCGATATGGTTGCTGATAACTACCTACGCAAACCTCTCATGTGTGTGAAGCAGAAGCTAGTGCCGAAGATGCTGCAATGCGCCATCATCATAATGGACGTGCAGTCATTGGACTGAGCCACCTCCACTCTGGAAGGCAACATCTGACAACCACCAAGACTTCCACATGTCGTGACTTCAAGTCATACCATTCTTGGAACACGCCAAACGTTTACATTTTTTGCTTATCTCCAAGAGCCCCAGGTTGACAGTTTGTGCTCCAGCCAACCACGTGCCCCGGGTTTCGAGAGCTGACAAAGATTAAACTGCCCCGCTGTCTTCCTGGGTAGGGTACAGTACCGACAACGGCACAGCGCGCCTCGGATGCACTTTGAGAAGGTCAGCATGTTTTGCACGGCCTCCAGCTCTCTACTCGGCAATACATTTGTCGTGATGAGTCATCTGGAGTAATGCTCTTCCTAAGGGAATCTTGTCCCATCTTCTCCTTCACTCTCACCTCTAACCTAGTGGGACTGATATCTTCTTCCAGGCTTCACACCACACTCGACCAACATGTCCACTGCCAATCCACCACCTTCGGATGCCAAGCCTCAGCCAAAACGCATCCACGTCCGCGCAGCAGACGCCGAGAAATTCGTCCAGGAAGTCCTCGTCGGCAACGGAGTTCCTGCAGAAAACGCCAGAATAGTTGCTCAATGCCTCGTAGCCGCTGACTTGCGAGGCGTCGACACGCACGGTATCAACCGCATCCCTTCCTACATGACCCGAATCCGCAAAGGGGTTCTGGATGGGAAAGCGACCCCATCCCTCAGTCAGGTGACGCCTGCTGTGGCGCAAGTCGACGGCAAGAATGGCTTTGGATTCGTAGCAGCCCACCTGGGCATGTCGGCTGCAATTCGTATGGCCTCAGAGTTCGGGATCGGCATGGTCAGCGTCAAGCACTCGAATCATTTCGGCATGTCAGCCTGGGTGGTGCAGCAGGGGCTAGACGCGGGCATGATGACGCTCGTCTTCACCAACTCGTCCCCGGCTCTGCCCGTGTGGGGCGGTCGCGAGAAGTTGATGGGTGTTTCCCCTTTGGCTTGCGGCGCTCCCGCTGGCAAGACCAAGCCCTTCATCCTTGACATGGCGCCAAGCGTTGCCGCTCGAGGCAAAGTTTACAAGGCTCTTAGGCGCGGAGAAGCCATACCTCGCGATTGGGCACTCGACGCCGAGGGCCAGCCTACCGATGACCCTGCAGCCGCGTTGCAGGGAGTCATGCTTCCCATGGGCGGTCCCAAGGGCTCCGCTCTGTCCATCATGATGGACGTCTTTTCCGGCGTCTTTTCCGGTTCGGCGTTTGCGGGTCATGTCACCAACCCGTACGACCCATCAAGGCCCGCCGACGTTGGACACTTCTTGATCGCAATCAAACCAGACTTGTTCATGAGCTTGGAAGACTTCAAGGAGCGCATGGACTATCTCTATCAGCGCGTTGTCGGGTGCGAAAAAATGGCCGGGGTGGAGCGGATTTTTTTTCCCGGCGAGATTGAGCAATTGACGCAGGAGGAACGCAAAAAGAGCGGCATACCGTATACGGAAACGGAAATAGAGGCTTTGAATAGAGAGGCGCAAATGGTTGGAGCGGCTGACCTAACGATGATGGCCTGAGCCTCTGACGATGTCCGTTAACCATTTTCATTCAAAAGTACTAGAATCTTCACGTCCAGGAGAGATTCCGACAGACTAGAAGCATATCTTACCGAATCGGTAAGAGAGGCGTACTACGTCAGCTTCTTGAAATTGATCCAGGCCGTGTGCTCAGACATTTTCCCCACGTCTTGGCGGATGCTCGTTCCGTTCGGTGGGCCCAAACTGTGGAGAGTGGATCCACCGATAGACGTGCTAATCTGGGGTTAGCACAGGTTGTGCAGCTCGTAGAATGATTGACCGACTGCAGAATACGAATCGTCAAGCGTCCCCAAGCCCGCACAAGCCTGCAAGCTGGTTCTCAGCACTTTTCAGCGGCAGAAGGCAGCGGAAACCCCCTGCAAATCAAAACAAGGCGCAGCCAAGAATATTCTCCATACGCCACGAACCCAGCTAGATGCTTGGCCGCGGACGCCTCATGCAACGTTAACTGAATTTGTGGTCCGGTGTCGCTACTTATCCGTGACTATGATGGCTCGCTGGCGACATCGCAGTCTTGTCAGATTGGTCCAGCTCAGCCCTACATCCCCGCAAGGTCATGAGAGCACTACAGCTATGCCGGCCACATCTGCCATGTCCAAGGGGTGCACGAGTCGGATCATAGCCTTCTTGGGGGTAACGGCGGGAGCTACTCGAGGGGAAGAGGCGCGTGGGCATTGGACATTTCCGCACATAGTTTCGCCAGCGCCCCACGTGGCCATATTTAAACTCGCTCATCACTGTATATGTGGTTGGATTTCCCTTGCGTTGTGCTTGTTTTGCGCCTTCAGCCGATTCCTCGAGTCCATCTCCGGAGCGCAATCATGAGGATCGACCAAATCTGGACGAAGGGTTTGGGGGACATTCCCAGGGAGACGCTCAACTGGCGTCTGTGGTATGGAGTGTTTGGTGGGTGGCATCCAATGAACCCTTTGATTACTCATATTTACAAAAGCAGTGTTTGGCTTCATGGGAGCAGCTCGGGGTCTTGACGAAGGCCTGAGCGGTACCACGGTCCAGCAAGTCTCGTTCATGCACAAGTTTGGCCTCGACGATGCATCACTCAGCGAGACAAAGCAAGCAAACAAGATTTCCAACATCACATCCATGGTCCAACTTGGATCCATCCTCGGCGCGATCGTCGCCTTCTTCATCACCGACAGACTTGGACGTCTATGGGCTACGCGTCAATTGTGTCTTTGGTGGGTCACTGGCATCGCAATCTACCTAGGCGCCTCTTCCAGTGGTAGCATTGGCATGGTATACGCAGGCCGCTTCATTGCCGGTGTGGGCATTGGCCAAACAACCGTCGTTGCGCCTACGTATCTTGCTGAAATATCGCTGCCACCTCTGCGTGGTGCATGCGTTTGCGCATTTGCTGGTTCAGTGTACTTGGGCATCATGCTGTAAGTCTGCTTCATCTCGTACCATCCAGCTCTAACAGTTTACTTCAGCGGTTACTTTGCATCATGGGGCTCCTCCATTCACATGGGAGACAACAACCAAGCGCAATGGGTCGTACCCAACTCGCTGCACCTCATGTTTGCGACCATCATCTTCGTCATGAGCTTCTTTGCCACCGAATCCCCCCGTTGGCTCATCAAAGTCAAGAGAAACGAAAAGGCAGCCCGCAATCTGAGCATCCTGCGCAACTTGCCCGAGGACCACCCCTACATCCAGGCCGAGCTGGCCGCCATCACGTCGCAAGTCGAGACCGAGGCCGAAGCCACCATGGGAACCTCGTGGAACGGTCCGCTGCGCGAACTGCTCATGCTGCCGGCCAACCGCTACCGGCTGATGCTGTCCGTCATGTCGCAGTTGCTGGCGCAGTGGAGCGGTGCCAACAGCATCACGATCTACGCGCCTAACTACTTCCGCATGATGGGCGTGACGGGGCAGTCGGAGAAGCTCTTCGCAACCGCCATCTTCGGGCTCGTCAAGTTCATCTCGGCCCTCACTTGCGCACTCTTCTTGGTAGACTTCATCGGCCGCAGGCGTTCCCTTGGCATCGGCATAACGCTCCAGCTCGTATCGATGCTGTACATGGCGCTCTTCCTCGCCATCGACGGCGACGCCGCCGAAAAGGGTGCCCCACAGAGCCCGTCGCAGAAGCACGCGGCCATGGGCGCCATCGTCTTCATCTACTTCAGTGGCTTCGGGTGGGCGCTCGGTTGGAATTCGGTCCAGTACCTGATCAACTCTGAGATCTACCCCCTGCGTCTCCGCGCCATTGGCGGCAGCGTCGCCATGACGGTCCACTTTGCCAACCAGTACGGCAACAGCAAGGCCGTGCCCTCCATGTTCAACTCTATGGGCAACGCGGGAACCATGTTCTTCTTCGTCGCCATCACCTCGGTTGGCCTGGCCTGGGTCTACTTCTTCTTACCCGAGACGAGCAAGCTTAGTCTCGAGGGACTGGATCGTCTATTTGAGATGAAGTGGTGGCGCGTTGGTAGAAACGGCCACACATTTGCACAGATGGAGGACGCCGAGCTGGTCGAGGCGGCGAGGAGGGAGAAGGGCGTCGTCGTCGAGTCTGTCGAGAGGGTCCGGAGTGAGAAGGGGGCGGTTTAGCCGTAATGGCAGTTTTGCGCATGGCAGTGGATGTGATGGAAGGTGATCAGATTGACCGATGATTGGTTGAGACATCACGAATCCTCCATATAACCAAAAAAAATGCAGCCTATGTACGACCACCACAACTACCACCACCACCCTTTCTCTTGCACCCCCGCTTTCCCCTCCTCTGACCAACTCCCAGGCGCTCGCATCTCGACCCACTTGGAAATTCAGCCAGCTTCAAACTTCCTTCCATTCCCGCACCAACCCTTTCCGCCCTTTCTCCTGCCCGCATCAAAACCCCCCGTCTTTTCTTCCCCCGATACTGTGCCACGTCACGGCCATGCGCAGCGACAAACAAAATTGCGCCTTTAGCCTTGGCACAGACAACTGCGATGCCTCAATCTGGGCCATGCAGCCATGTGCTACAAGCTATCACTCTCGCTCGCGTCGTGCCACCTCGTGCCCGCGGCCCCGTGTCAAAGAGGGCCTCCAAATTTGTTTGCAATTCGGCCTCGCCTCCCAGAGCAGTTGTGATTCGTCTCGTCTCGTCTCGCCTCGCGCCACAGCGACAAATCAGACGGGGAGAAACGAGCCTACGACGACGACGACGAAGTTTGTGTAAGTAGGTAGGTAAGACGTCCACGCAGCTCTTGGCGCCGCCCCCTCCTCTTGGCAAACGGTCCGCTTGCCTTATCCCGCGTCCCTCGGCGGCCACTTGGCGTGGTTTGGTTGCTTTTCCGAACGACCTTTCTACCTACGAGCGCGGTGCTGCTAGTGCAGGTACGACGAGATGCATTGCACTCGCATAGGGAGAAGAGTGGTTTTTTTTTTCTGGGCACTGTCGAAGCTTGGGGAGTTCGAAAAGAGAGAAGGGAGGGTTGAATGAGGATGGATTGGAAGTAGAGAAAAAAAAAAAAAAAAAAAAAAATAAAAAAACTGTATATTAAAAAAAAATAACGATG
>JAIFKG010004644.1:0-12821 GCA_020351975.1 Phyllosticta ampelicida
CCCCCAGGCTTCTCGCCGCCTGGAGTTGCTGTTTCGACCGCGGCTACTCATCCGCGGAGCGTGGAGACAAGGAAACGGTCGGACGTCACGCAATGAGGCCGAGCAGACGGGCTGAGATTCGTGTGCGGTTCAGGTGCCAGAAACAAGAGAATAGAGGCACGTTGGAGATGGTCTAAACAAGATGGGATTCCTCTATTCTACGCTACGATACGACGCTTGGGGGACAAGGGCGGGAAACAGAGAAAGAAAGAAAGAAAAGAAAAAAAAAGAAACATAACAACGTATGAAAGCCAAAATGAGTTAAAAATAGACACGTGGGTTGTGATGTGAGCGCGCCAAATGCGCCGACTGCATTCGTCTATTCCTTCGCAGGAGCCGGACCGAGAACAGCGGCCTGTGGGAATATGTTAGCCAACCGATTGATGAGAGATCCTGAGGACGAGGGGCCAGCCGAGTGAAAAGGGGAAAAGTCAGCACTCACCTTGGCGCTTTCGTACAACGGCGTGATGCCGGTCCACATTTCATACTGGTAGACGCCCTGGCCGACGAGGACTTCGAGTCCGTTGACAGTGCTCCAACCCGCATCCGTCGCCAGACGCATGAGCGCCGTGATGGGCGGCTTGTACGCCATCTCAAGCAGAGTGCGCTGCGACGCCGTACCGCCAGCCTCGAAGATGCGGCAAAGGACTTCACGCAGGTTGCTCTCGATGGGCTGGTCAGCAGGAATGGTGCCAATGGCGACCGACGGCAGCTTGCCCTCCGCCTCGAGAGCGGCGACTTGCTCCTCGCTGGTGAGAAGCTTGCAGTTGAACTCGGCAGGGAACGACTCGATCAACGCTTCGAGCTTGGCTGGCGAGCGGCCCGCGACGAAGATGGGCGAGTACTGCATCTGTGCTAGAGCGTAGATGGCGGCGCGAGCAGTGCCGCCGCCTCCGATGACGAGTCCGGACTTTTGCTTGGAACCGCCTGTTGCCCCTGCGTTGCGCAGGACGAGCATCATACCGCTCCAGTCCGTGTTGCGGCCGATGAGACGCCTAGTTGGTGCGCCAGTGTCATCCGTTCCGTCCTCGACTATAATGGTGTTGAGAGCGCCGATAATGTCAACTTCCGGCCCGACACCATCGAGAAGGGGTCGCACGTCTTGCTTCAGTGGCATCGTGATGGATGCACCGCCAAAGTCAGGCGAGCGGACGAGGTCCTTGAGGTCGTCTACGTTTTGCGTCTCCAGGTGCGTGTACTGGTGAGGGAGACCAGTTTCCCTGAAGAGCGCATTGTGCATGGCCGGCGAGCGAGACTGGGCGATAGGGTAGCCCGCAACGAAAAGCTTTTTGGACTCGATTTGGCCAATCAGAGACAGACCTTGACGAATCTCAGCCGACGAAAGCTGGCCAGGGGCAGACGCTCCAGGCAATGCGGTGTGCGTGACCGGTGTCATGAAGTTGTTGATGATGCGACTCAGCTTGCCCTGGGAGCCCATGTTGATGGCAATCAGAGGGACGGGGTGGGTCTGCGTGGCCCACGACTTGAATTCTGCAAGCTCGAAGTTATCCTGCAGCGACTTTGCGACGCCAACAAGCTTGATCACATCTCCAAACTGGAGTGCCCGGTTGTAATGCGGGATCCAAGAGCCATTGCTCCAAGAGAGCTCTGCCTTGGGGTCGTGGTGAGAGGTAATGATCTTGCTGTATCCCTTGATCGCCGCGACCTGCTGGAGGACCTCCTCGGGGTAGGTGATCTCCAGGTCAATGAATTCAAGGCCCATGCGAGCTGCAAGCGTGTAGAGGCGAAGCGCATCCTCACTGGCGCCGTCAGGGAATTTGCCTCCCTGACTCTTGCTTCTGACAGTGAAGATGATGGGGAGCGAGACCACCGAGCGGAGCAAAGTAACTTGATCAACGACAAACTCCGTGGTCGGAATGCCTTCCTTACCATTGGGGTCTTGAAGAAGATCGACACGAAGCTCAATTGCATCGGAGCCCACGACGATCTTATCCAGGGCACCCAAGAGATTGTCCACCTTCGGGGCCGTGAGGCAGACGAAGAAAGACTCCCTCTTCTTCTTAATGTCGGCTAGCGCTCGGGACCTGCCACTGATGACGCCCAAGAAGCGAGCAAATTCATCAAAGGTCCTAACGAGGTCAGCCTCTTCGACGCTGCGGCTGTGGAAGTGCAGGTTGCTGCATTCGTAGTACCAGTCCTTGCGGCGCTCCCAGACGCTCATCATGGGATCGACGTAAGCAGGCCTGGTCTTGTCGCGGTTCAGATACTCCATGACCTTTTCAATGTCGCGGGTAATCAGGAGCACGGCGCCGTCCTTCTTCCAGTCATTGAGCAGCTTCCGAGCCTCAGGAATTTCCACGATGCCGCCACCACAAGCGAAAATGTGGCCGGTGGGATGTTCGGTCATGGCTTGCTTCAAGGTGTTGAGTTCCTGTTCACGGAAGAAGTCCCAGCCGTGTTCCCTCACGATATCCGCAACAGACTTGCCGCCAAATTGTTGCTCAAGTGCAGTGTCCAGGTCGGTCATCGGCCAGCCCAAAATGTTGGACGCCCAGCCGCTCATGGTGGTCTTGCCGGCGCCCCTCATGCCAATGACGAACATCGACTTGGCAGCCGGCTTGTTCGCCTTGCCGTGGTGGACGGTGAAATCCGGCTCATGGCCCTCGAGGCGTGCACCAAAGAGCCCATTCAAGATGTCCCAGTAGCCAGGCCAGGTCTTACCAGTACACTCCTTCTCGAGGATGAGAACAGGTCCGGGGGCAACCAGCGAAAGAACCCCAAAGCTCATGGCGACACGATGGTCGTCGTAGCAGTCAATACCCTCCTTGGGTGTGTCGAGCTCGTAAGAACGGCCGTCAATGATAATGCCATCGTCATGCTCACGGCAAACAACTCCAAACTTGGCTAGTTGATCCTTCATCGCAGCAATTCTGTTGCACTCTTTGACACGCTGGTTGGCAATGCCATTGATGCGGGTGGTCGCAGTGGTACCGTTGTTCGTTGCAACGGCGGCAAGTACGGAAGCCGTCAAGAAGGCATCTGTCATGGGCTCCATGTCGACCTCGGTCAGTGCCTTGAGATGGCCCCTCGGGGGTCCAGTCACAGTCGTAGAAGTGGCCGTCTGCTCCACGACACAGCCCATGGGCTTGAGAACATCGACAGCAAAGCGAGCATCGCCCTGAAGAGACTTGAATCCGATGTTGGGGACGGTACAAGTAGTGCCAGTGATGGCTGCAATTGCAAGAGGGTAGGTAGCGGAACTGGCATCGCTCTCGACCTCGTAGAACTCGGGGTTCTTGTACGCTTGGCGGGGAATGTGGTACGTGTTGGCCTCAGTGGTAGATCTCTCGACATTGACTCCGAAAGACTCCATCATGGCGATTGTCATGTCAATGTAAGGCTGTGAAATGACCTTGCCGCCGACGAGGCTAAGCGTGACAGGGTTCTTGGCGTACGGAGCAGCCATCAGAATGGACGAGACATACTGCGAAGAGACATTTGCGGTCAATTCAATGTTCCCGCCCTCGAAGCCGCCAGCCGCGCCAATTCGCAAAGGCAGACTTCCCTGCTTCTCGAGATAGTCAATCTCAACGCCGTTGAAACGCAAAGATTCAACAAGGGGACCGATGGGTCTCTCCTTCATCCTAGCGTTACCTGTGAGGACCGTGGACGTCACAGAGGACTTGTTGGCCAGAGCAACAACAGTGGTTAAGAAGCGCGAGGCAGTACCAGCATTGCCAAGGTAAAGCTCGTCAGGGCTAGCCACGAGGTTGCCGCCATTGCCGTTAACGACCAGCACGCGGCCGTCATCTTCCCAGGTGAAGGAGGCACCGCCAAGTTTTCCAACGGCATTGAGCATGAACTGCGTGTCGTCAGAGTGGAGCAGGTTGGTGATGCGGCAGGTTCCTGAGCCAAGAGCAGCAAGGACCAAAACACGGTTGGAAACACTCTTGGACCCTGGCGGCGTGCAAGAGACGTTGAGGTCCGACGGTATGCCAGGATGCACATAAATACTGGGCGAAAGAACTATGCGGATGTCCCGGTCGGCCACCACACTAGCCTTCTTCTCATGAGTCCTTCCGATTCCAGCAAGCAGGACAATCTTCTTCTTTTGGCCATCGTTCTTCTTGTCGACAGCCATGATGGAGAGCAACTCATCCACAGGGCAGTGCTTGTTGGCCGAGCGCTTGCGCACAACCTTGTCATGCAAGGTCGTCGGAAGCTCGTAGCTGGCAATGCACTTGGAGAGACGGGCGACAGCACCGGGAGCCAGAACACCAAGATAACGGGCAAGCTCGGCCTCCTTGACCATACCAATGGCTACACACTCGCCGTGAAGGATCTGAGGAGTAAGAATGGCTTCCATGGCGTGTCCAATAGAGTGTCCAAAGTTGAGGAGGTTGCGGAGACCACCCTCCCTCTCGTCAGCGGAAACGACGTGGGCCTTGACACGGACAGAGCCCAGCACGATGCGCTTCAGAATGGCCGCGATATCGCTCAAGCGGTGCTTGCCTTGGGAGGGTTTCTTGCTCAGTGTCTTCATGAAGAGGGCAGCATTCTCTTCGAGCGCGGCGAACTCCTCTTCGTTCCAGATGGCAGCGGTCTAAATGAAAACGTCAGCAATTGTCGCAAGATGCGCATGCGCTGGCTTCTGGCTCACCTTAATGACCTCGGCCATACCGTTGATGACCTCTCTCCTGGGCAAAGTTTCCAAGAATTGAAGGTCAATGTAAATGCGCTCCGGTTGCCAAAAACTGCCGACGAGGTTCTTGCCAGCAGGTGTGTCAATGGCAGTCTTGCCGCCAATTGAAGAATCAACCATTGCCAGCAAGGTGGACGGGACCTGCACGAAGCGAACACCTCTCATGTAGGTGGCCGCAACGAAGCCCATCATGTCGCCAATGACGCCTCCACCCAGCGCAATCATGACTGTGTCTCTTGTACATCCTTGTTTCAGCATCCAGTCCTCCACCGTTGCCTTGGTTGACCTCGACTTGGATGTCTCGCCAGGAGGAATAACGTGGGTAAGGAGCCTCGCATCGGGGGAGATTTGCGCCGCATGCGCCTGGAAGCTCTTCTCGAAGGAGGGGATGTAGAGCGAGCCGATGTTGGTGTCGGTGACGAGGACATAGGTGGACGAGGGGAGATTGGTCAGGAGGTCTTTGGCCACAAAGTCGTTCCATAGGCCATATTCGACGATGATGGATTCCTTGCCGAGAATTGGAACCTTGGTAGGGCCACTGCCCGCGTCGACCGTGCCGTTCATGTCTGCAGACCTTGTGGTGGCCAGCTAGAGCGCAACGGCCAAGGGTGAAAAACCGGCCAAACACGGCGCAAAAAGAAGGTTAACCGGGGGGAAGGGGGGAAGAAAACGAGGGTTTGACGGTTGATCAGACCACAGAATGGTTGTGAGGGTCGAGAGGATATACAGAAAGAGGGTGCTATTATTCGGGGCTCATGTGAGTCAAAAATCACCAAACTTTCGGAGCCGGATTCGGGGATCGACACCAGGGATCTATTGCTTAGTCGGTGCATGGAAATCTCCCTACCTTGTCCGCTCTCGCATCTTCAACACCAAGAAACCAATCACCATTCCTGAATTGAACCCGTTCGGATCCATTTTCAGTCGGCACACGTTGATCATGCGTGCTGTCGCCTTTGAAGATCGGTAGCCGATGAGCCTCCGCGTTTCGGTATCCGACTGTTACTCACGTCAGTGCTCACACGACATGTACCCGTAGCTTTGACGGCACTTGATTTGTCGACGGTGCACACTCTGTTAACACTATTAAGTCCTGGTTTGATGTAGCCTAGCCAATTTTCTTGTGTTGGGGATTTAGGCCCGCGTGCTAAAGACCGACAACAAACTAGCCGGCTGTCGAGGGTGGACGTTGACAAGCACTTGTTTAATGAAAATCATCGTGCTCGCGTTGGCCCACATCAACGAGTCGTGCGGATCCGGCAAGTTGATGTTTCTGAGAGATATCGGTGTGTTGTGCTCGTATGACGTCGCATGATCCATGGTACCTGGAAAGCATTAATTCAGCGACATGGTCCCGAGGCCATTCGAATACAGGTTTCTTTACTACATATAGTCCGCTGTATGGAGTATGGGAGCTTTGCTATGGACTCTTATCCGTACCATTTACACTTCATGCTGCTGGCAGGCAATTTGTCGATTAGATGCAGGGCGGGAGGGCCGCATGCGAGCTGCGGGACCCATGCTCCTTTTGACCAAGTGCAACGGCGTCACCAATGAGAGAGGTCATTATTCGCCACCTTGCATCAGGTGCCAACAGAGAACAATGAAGTCCATCACTGCTTTCTGCGGGGTAACTCGGATGACATCAATCTCCATCACGTTTGTGGCTCTACGTAGGAGGCGAACATCGACGACCATGGGCACTAAGTGATCAGAGGCAGTAGCTGTGAAAAGAACTGGAGATTTTTTTTCCTTTCCGTTAGATGCACCTAGTTACAAGTGCCCTCAAGTGCCGCGATAACAAGACCCCACTCATAAAGCAATGGGATACTCAGCGACTGTGCTTAGTTGGAAAGGTCATGGTGAAAAGCTCAAACGCCGTTGCCCAAGCGCCAACGCTAAATCCAGAATTTGATCCTATTTCCCTTTTGACACGCCTACGCGCGAGCGCGCCTTCAATCCTCGCCGCCGTTGGGAGTGGCCTTTGCTGCCGCGTGGCCCACGACGATGCTCTCGCGATCTTGCCGCATGCCTTCCATGACGGCGACCAGACCACCTTGACGCATCCTCTGCAGGACAATTTTCATGCCCTCTTTGGCGTTGGGCTGACTCTTCTCGGCGCGTCGGAGACCAATAAGCTCGATGGACCGCTGGATGGATGCGGTAGACCAGGACTTGAAGAAACCAGGCTTTGACGGCTCCTCTTCTTCGACCTCAGCTGCTTTGGCGTCTGCGGCTGCTTTCGCAGCTCTCCTCTTGCGGATGTTCTCGCCAATCATGGAGTGAAGGGTGACGGTAGTCTTGACGTCCGTCTTCTCGCCCGGGAGAAGAAAGCCCTTCATTGCCGCTGTCCTATGGCCGTGCAAGCTCTTCATGGTGTTGGCTGGCCGGGTAAAGACTTGACGCTCAATGACGCTGAGCACGCCTGTCCACTCGAGGTTCTGGCTTTCCGTGTTCATCCATCCATCTTTGATGTTGACGACGCTGCGTTCGAGGATCAAGCTTTGGCTGTCTCCAGCTGGTGATGCGCCGAGCAACGAGCGTGGAATTATCTTCAAGGCAGCCGAGGGTAGCTTGGACTTCTTCAGGTGAAGGCGTGTCGTGTGGAGGGTCTGGGTCTGCGGGTCGAAATGACGGTCGATGACATCGGTAGAGACAACGTGGGTAGAGTATGGATTCGGATAGCGCAGGAAGTAGGCCAAAGTGACGGCGGGGAACGAGTAGTCGTAAGTGTAGGAGCTGTCGTAGAATTTCACCATCTTGAGCGTTTGCGCATATTCGATTGAACTGTGTGGGACGAGGGAGGGAGATGGTTTTAAGCAAGAGAGGCGGGGGGATGATGGTGGTGGATGATGGCTGTTGCGCAACGCCGGCGTTCCAATTCGTTCTTCCTTCTCATGATGGTCGAACGACATCCGGCGCCGATCAGCCAACTGCGTAGGCCGCAGTAAGGCCGCCAAGATGTGGCACGGCACGGGACTGTGTGACGCTGACCTGTGGCTCAGGCCGCCAGCTTCTGTGGCGTCGCAAAATACCTATCCCACTTCGCGCGCTTGACTCTTCCCCGCCTGCAGTGCTCCTTGTCGACTCTCCAGGCCAATCGATCCACCACAGCATCAGACATGGCCGAAAAACAGTCTGCCATCACAGCTGGCGAGCCTCCATCCGTCGCGTCTCTGTCGCTTGCCGAAACTGCCACCGAGAATCCCAAGAATGCTGCCGTCGAGCAAGAAATCAACCCTTGGGAGGTCAGTGCAGCTACTGACGAGAACGGAAACATTCTCGCCTTTGACTATGAAGCCGTCTCTCGGTAGGGCCCAAAAGATACCTCTCCCCATGATCTCAGAAGCTGACATGTTTCCAGAAAGTGGAACACCAAGCTGATTGACGAAGCGCTCCTAGAGCGCTTTGAGCGCGTGACAGGCGCAAAGCCTCATCGCTGGTTGCGCCGCGGCCTTTTCTTCAGCCACCGCGATTTGGACCTCATTCTCAATTACTACGAGCAAGGCCGTCCTTTCTTCCTTTACACCGGCCGTGGCCCCTCGTCTGATAGCATGCACGTCGGACATACGGTTCCATTCGAGTTCACAAAGTGGCTGCAAGATGTGTTTGATGTGCCATTGGTCATCATGTTGACAGATGATGAAAAGGCGCTTTTCAAGGACAACCTGACGTTTGAGGAGACGATGCAGTGCGCGAGAGACAATGCCAAGGACATTATTGCCATTGGCTTTGACCTCAAGAAGACTTTCATCTACAGTGATCTCAAATTCATTGGGTACGACGGTGGCCACATGATGCTCAACGCCTGGGAGTTCTCCAAGCTTGTTACATTCAACCAAGTTCGTGGTGCTTTCGGGTTTGACGCGAGGTGAGTTGATCCGGCGTCGTGTGAGAGGCTGAGACTGATGTCCGTTCAGCACCAACACTGGTCGTATCTTCTTCCCCATGTTCCAGTGCGTTGCAGCCTTTGCAACCTCGTACCCTTTTATCTGGGGAGACGACCCGAACTCCGACTTCCGCAACAAGAAGACGGCTCAGATTCCCTGCCTCATTCCCTGCGGTATTGACCAAGATCCATACTTCCGCCTGGTCCGCGAGAACTCGCACCGCATGAAGCATCCCATCCCTAAGCCCGCTCTGATCCACTCCAAGTTCCTCACTTCCCTGCAAGGCGCGGGAGGAAAGATGAGTGCATCGATTCCAAACAGTGCCATCTTCATGTCCGACACCCCTAAGCAAATTCAGAAGAAGATCAACAGTCACGCATTTTCCGGAGGCCAAGAAACTGTTGAATTGCACCGCGAAAAGGGCGGAAACCCTGATGTCGACGTCGCGTACCAGTACATTACATACTTTGAGGAAGACGACGAGAAGATCAAGAAGCTCTATGACGGTTACAAGGTTGGGGAGATTCTCACTGGTGAGATGAAGAAGGAATGCATCAAGCTGATGCAGGAATACGTCAAGGGCTTCCAAGAGAGGAGAGCCGCGGTCACGGATGACATCCTCAAGTCGTACATGACTCCTCGCAAGCTGGAATGGAAAGGGAATCCAAACCCGAAAAAGCCGGAGAAGAAGGGGGCAGAGAATAAATGACTAGGTCTCACGGGATCGGATCATGTAGGATGTAGAAAGAGACGGATGAAAAGATCGGAAAATGAAGTTAGACATGGTGTGCCGACCCCAACGATAAAAATAAGCTTTGTGTCCGCCTGGATTAGCACCGGCCCGATCCGCCTGCCGTCCTTGGACGTCTGCAAAAGCAATCCCACTGATCATACGCGAGCCCTACAAGGAGGCCTTGGAAGACGGTTTTCATCTTCCCCAGCTAGCCAGCAACTAGATCCCTCTGTTTATTCATCACAACACCCTTTGGATTCTCATGGTCTTACCGAGAACATTTAGGTTTTTGAAGTTCTCTTTGGACATGATAAATCTTCTATTATTTGCATCTATTCAAAACGCTACAACTGGACTCACCCCTGAAGCCTGAAACTTTCGAAAAACTTCATGATGACGGCTGCTCCATTGTAGCAAGTGGTGTAGTTCCCACTCTGGTCATCATCATTTGGATACGTCGCCGGCCAGGTGTGCTTCAGGTTGCTCTCCCAGTAATGTTGCACGACGCCGCCTCCCCACGAATACCTCAGCACTTCTGGGTACCCAGTGTCCTGACACACGCTCGCCGTAACGTTTTCAGCAACGTCAAAGCCATCCCTCTCTACCCACGCATGCACCCAATCAAGAATAGGCGCAGTCTCGCCGCGTCCGCCAGGCTCACGCCCATCGTACGGAATGGTCGTGTCGAGCTCGCCATGGAACTCGACGATGGGAATGGGGTCGCGGGCCGGGTTGCACGCGGGCAGCGAGTCGTTGGCGGCGCCTAGGACGCCGTAGTAAAAGGCGCCAGAGACGGGAGCGAAGGCGGCGATTTGCGCCGACGTGGTGGGATCGCACGCCAGCAGGCCGACGAGACCGCCGCCATTGGATTTACCTGTTGCGTAGACGCGCGACGAGTCGATGCAGTAGGTCGAGGTCAAGTTGTTGATGAGATCGGATGTGAAGGCAATGTCGGAGATGTTGGCCGGCGCGTCTGGATCGCCTGTCCATTGGCGGACGCCGTTGGAGTTCTGTAAGTTGTGGTCAGCATGGTTTCCGAGAGGGCATGGTGTGGTGTAATGTGAGGTTGGGGAGAGTGATTGGCCTCAAATGAATCTTCAAGGATAGAAAGACTCACAGCAACGCCCTGTGGGTACACAGCTATGGCACTGGGATTGTACGATGCATTGGAGAATTGGGACAGTTCTTCTTGCTCCGAAGCACTCTTGGTGCGGCCATGGTAAGATAGAATCAGGGGAACTGGCTCCTGGGTGGAGTAGTTGGCGGGCAGATGGATCAGGTAGCTTCTTTCGATGCCTCCGCTGAAGATCGTGATGTTGGTCGAGTTGGCCCCAGGAATCACGCCGGTTGGCAGTGTTTTGCCGCACCCTATCGATGATGATGTCGTTGCTGCTACTCTCCACGCATAGGCTGCGAGCCCAGCGAACCGCAGCAAGAGCATATTGGCACAACAGAAAACGAGTAACGTAGGACTGGGGCTGGGGCTTCTGCAGAGAAGCAACAAACGATCGAGTTACGGTACGGTGGCCCAGCTTATAGGAGTAGAGCTGAGAGAGTCCTTTTGCCGCTGTCGTGGTGATCGAATGTCGTGGGGGCCGTGACGGTTTCCTTGATGTCAGCGTTGGATACCGACTGACATGTCACCTATAAATCGCAAAAATTGACCCCTTTATTGCATTTTTTCTGTCTCTGCAATATCGGCCCCAAACGCCATCATGGCCGGCAGTCGCCTAGGTACGTCAGAGGCGCTGAGAAGTAATTGTGAAGCTGAAGTCCTGTCACATCTCAACGCCATTTAGGTGGTTGTGCCACATAACAATTCCGCCGCCGTGTCACTACCCCCGCCCGCCTCGAGCTGCCAACGCTAGCAAGCTGAAAGCCGTGCTCCTAGCCCGGACGCAACAATCAACCCTTCGAGGGCGCCATCTTGACTGGCTACGCCGGATTGCAGATCCCAAAGGTCAGCTGGAAATATGTCTGGATTTGGGTCAGCGCAACGTTGGAAGGGTGGGGCGGTACAGGGGTATTTCTTTCGATTCATATCACTCGCTGTGCGCGTGTCACTGTCTAAGTGCGTTTTGAAGCAGACCGCCGTCAATTTTGAGCCATTAAGAAACAGCTGTCCGTACTGTCGGTCCAGAGAGAGATAGAGCTTCCGTCTCAGTTTGCCAATGCTTCCGCCGCTGCTGTCGCCTGAAGTCGCTGTCTGTCTTTGCCAGCGCTCGAGGAATCATTCGGGTCTCACTCATTCTGCACTCGTGGCCCCCACCCGCGCTCGCTGATCTCCCGACTGGGTCAAGGCCAAAGCACGAACGATATCGGTGGCCGTCAAGAGCGTGGAACTGAGACACAGGCCTAGCGGGCAGAGAAGAAGAAGGAATCAGGCCAGCGAAAAAGTCTGACGCTGGCGGCCGATGGTGAAAGACGGACTGCTCTTCTCTCAAGCCCCCTACGCTACAAATGCACAACACCCACGCACCATGCGATTGGCCATAGCACCCTTCTCATCAAAGCCACTAGTCTTCGTCGCCTCCCTCTGGCTCAGCCTCTTCTCCACCACTGTCCTATGTGAGAAGACTAGCAGCTCCAACTCGACACAGACTTGCTACTATCCGGACGGGGTCCAGTCGAAAGGCTTGCCATGCTTTCCAGACCAAGCCGTCTCGCCCTGCTGCGGCCGCGGCTTCGTTTGCTTGTCCAACGGCCTCTGTGAGCCGGGGTCTGAGTTGCGGCGCACATACCAATACAAGATTTATCGCTCGGCCTGTACTGATGCCTCATGGAATTCATCAAGCTGTCCGCGCGTGTGTATAGGATGTGAGTCTTTCGTCGTCTCCTCTCTCCATTACAGTGGGTGTCGGGTGAAATGTCAGCCCTAGCGCTTAGCCACCTGAGTGGTCCCTGTCTTCTAGCCAGAGGGCATTTGAATGCTTCCACCAACTCTGCCTTCGGCCTCGGGAGGAGTTTGTTTCATAGCTTTCAGGGTCAGGCTTGGGTGTTGAAATTTAATTCGCCATTGTCCTGGATATCGGTTCATCATTTCGTCTTAGGCCGGAAATTTCATCATCATCATCATCATCCAACCCGTCCGTCAATGTATAAATAAGAACCAGACTGACCAGCATGGACCTAGCTTCCGACAGTCTCGATTCCGGTCAAGGCCTCGCTGCCTGTGGCACAAACGGTAGCTACTGTTGCGGCCGCGGCTACAACTGCTGCTCCAACGTATCCAATATCTTCAACTACGGGGCCGCCAGCGCAGTGACGACGCTGCCCTACTCAACCGCCACGTCCTCATCCTCATCCTCACCTGCATCATCATCTTCGTCGTCGAACCACGCCATCACAGTCGGCGTCGGCGTGGGTGTAGGTGTCGGTGTCGGCGGCACCATCCTTGTCACAGCCCTGATAGGACTGCTTCTGTACCGGCGCAAGCGCAAAATGAAGGCGAAAGAATCGCCTCTTCCCCCGCCCACGACGTCTTCCGCCCCTCCTC
>JAIFKG010004646.1:0-10142 GCA_020351975.1 Phyllosticta ampelicida
CCCCCTTTCTTAGCGCCCCCGGATGAACCCAACCTTGTCCCGTGCCCGTTCTATGACTATACCATATGTACAATACATTGCAGTGAGTATCTCGGTTCTTGTCATTGCTCGCGCGTCAATGGCGCGCAGAGCTCGACACGAGGTAAGATGCAACGACCTGTTCTTACGAGCAAAACCCGTGAACCGACATCTCGGTTCCAGTCGGACCTATGTACCCAGTTTGAAAGGTGAAATGTGCAGATGACCAGTCTAAATTCAAGGTATTTTGATGACTGGCTGGAGAGACGTGTCGTTTAACCTTGGGTGTCCACCCGCACACGCAATCTAGTCCGCGCCCCAGAAGCTTCCCCACGCATGGCTTGTACAGTGCGCAGATGGGGTAGTTCGAGGCTGCAGCATCGCGCATGCGGTCGTCTGCGGGCAAATGAGGGAGTTTGAACGTCTCCGGCGACGCCGACATCATCGTATATGAGCGAGGAACGCACCTTGACGTACGTTTACTACCTCCATGCATGCATGTATGCGCGTAGGCATCTCTCTCTGCGTGCAGGGAAATTCGTCATCGGAAACCTGCATGCAACCGACCAGCCATGATTGCTGCAGGTACAGCCATGCGACGTATCGTCAACAGTTGCAGCCGTTGGTGCAATACGGACCAGCAGGCTGAGCAAAGTGTGGCAAGCAGACGGGCAAGTGGTGACAGAGAGGGCTGGTGCCAAAGGCTATCGGCATGTAGTGTGTGATGGCATAACCAATGGGCTGCAAGGATGTACGGTTGGAGAAGTTTCGGCGAGGCGAGCAAGCTAGAGTGCTTGGAGTCATTGAATGCGGGGTTGAGATGGGGTTGGCTAAGGCATGCCGCTAAGGTGCACTCGTTGCTTGTCGTTCTGCATTTCTTGGCCTTGCGGTACGAAAGTTTGTTGGTAAGGCGGCCACTCGCGTGATTCTCCAAGGGTCTTGTGGAAAGTGGTCAAGCGCGATGAGGACGTGGCAGTGAGTGAAGATGACGCGTCCTTTGTCAAGCGGCTAAGTTGATGCTCGACCTACGTGAAGAACAGAGTGGGATATCGATAGCGTTGATGTTTATTCATACCGATGTCCACAGGCCTCTAGCATCGCCCAATACCTCGATTGGTGAACAAAAAGAGAAGACGTCCGCCGAAGGTGACGCCGGAGAATTGAATACGAGTGCAAAAGAACGAATGCTTCTTGGCCAACGTCTCCTCCCAACTTTTCTCGTTTGATTCTTGAACTTAGCTCTCGTGTCGTGCTATGTAGCAGCGATCTTCTACGGACATGTCCCTTTTTGGCTGTTGTTGCACGAGATGCTGACTGGCTGGACTTGGTAGCGACTCAATTGAACAGGCTCATGTAATGTTGGTAATCGCTCTACCTCCAGAAAGGCAAGTAGCAGACCTAACAAGCCCAACGGAGGCATGCCCGAACGAGGAGGTAGCGGAGACGGCTTTTGGGGTGGCCGTGTGGTCGGCGGATAACAGCGTCGCGGGGGCAACGGCGCTAAATTTCCGCGCGTCAACAAACGACGGCGGCGGCCATTCTCTTCACCTCCACTGCAACCACTTCTCACGCGGCGTCAGATCAATGCCACGACAACCAGGCACTTGCTTGTGACAACACGAAGCTCCTTAGTCTTTCACTAGATCAACGTGACCACTACGAGCGCCACGCGACTGCCCTAACCAATCTTTCGGCGCTAGTCCCAGCTTCTCAAATCACCACCGCCGGCCAATCCCGACAACGCCCAGGACCCCTAAACGCTTCGCTGAGCGTCGGAGACACACCCGAGCCGTCTGCTCTGTAAGCCAGTACCATCTACAACCTGCGACCTAAAGCAGCGTTGACCTTGTTCCCTCTCGCAACTACAAACAAACACTCCCAAGATGCCGCGCACTACACGCGCCGCTGCCCGTGCTCAAGAGCAGCAGCAGCAGTACCCCACGCCTGCCGACGACGCGCAGATACAAGAAAAAACCGTAGACGAGCAGCACAGTGACACACACGAGTCGGACGCCGAAGATATGCGAGAGCCACTCAATCCTGTCGCTGGTAACACGAAGCGGGGGCGGGGCAGGCCAAAGAAGGCTACAGACCCTGAAGAGAAGAAGGAGGAGGAGCAGGATACGCCACAGTCAGGAACCGAGGCCCAAACTGCCAACGATGGAGATGCCCCTGCAAAAACTCCTGCGCCCAAAAGAACAAGATCCACCAGGGGAAGGAAACAGGCGCGGGAACCAGAACTGAAGGTCGACAATGAGGATGAGGTAGAGGAGTTTGAGGC
The DNA here is from genome assembly GCA_020351975.1 of Phyllosticta ampelicida. NCBI lineage: Eukaryota > Fungi > Ascomycota > Dothideomycetes > Botryosphaeriales > Phyllostictaceae > Phyllosticta > Phyllosticta ampelicida. The sequence continues at coordinate 2,300 of JAIFKG010004646.1, forward strand.
CTGGAAAGGTGCAGAGACTGAACCCGAATCAGCTGAAGAGCTCGTGGCCGAGCCAACGCCCGCGCCAAAGCGAGGTAGATCTACGCGCAGGGCAAAGGCAACCGAACAAGAACAAGATGAGGACCGAGGCGCGCAGATAGAGCCCGAGTCAGAGTCTAAGAATGCGCCGGCTATCACTAAGGAAGCCCCTAAGAGGAGCAAGTCGACAAGGAAGAACACGATGGGGAAAAGGTCTGCTGCGGAGACCGAGCAGGAGCACATATCTGTGGACGAGAAGCCACCGGAGCAACCTGTCGAGCAAGAAGTCAAGACCCCTGCGCCCAGACGATCCAAATCAACAAAAGGCAACAAGAAGGCTGAGCCTGAAGTTGAGACACCAGTTGAACCGGTGTCTGTGGGGGAACCCCCTCAGGAGCAGATTGAAGAGAAAGCTGTCAAGAAAACTGAAAAGACACCTGCGAGGAAGACTAAGGCAGCAGCAGGGAAGAAGGGCACGGCGAAGAAACTCGAAGATGCCGATCTCGGTAAACGAGCTAAGGAAGAGACTACTCCAGATCCAGAGGACGAGGCTCAACCAGAACAAGAGGTCCTGCAATCTGCCTCCGTTGAACCACCTGCGGAGCTTGCGGTGCAGCCAGAGCAATATCTGCCTCCTACAACACCCTCCCGCGCCCGGTCGACGAGGAAAAAGGCTGCCAAAGCCGAGGAAGAGCCAGTCCCTCAGACAACGCGGAAGACGCGGCGTCAGCAGGCTGCAGCCGAGGATGAAGAGCAGATGAAGTTGCTCGAAGAGGCACAATCCCAAGGTCCGGCTGAACAGACGAAGCTCGGGACGGAGGAAGTACCAAGCCCGGCAGAAGCCGAACCTCTAGAACTGATGAAAGAGATCGACCCAATAGACCAGCTAGCAGCGGCGACGGCATTCTTTGAAAAGAAAGACTCTGATGAGAGCCGCAAGGAAGAAAGTGCACGTTCAGTCCAACCGACTCAACAGCAGAACAGTGAACACGAGAAGACCGAAAAGCAGATACAAGGCCGAGATTCTGACGAGCGACAAGTTGAAGATCCAACTCGGCAAGAAGTTCTTGCGTCTGCTGAAGAAGGCGCTGGAAATGTCATGGGCGGTGAAAGCAAAGTCCAAGAGCCCGAGGTTGCTCAGAGCGAAGAAAGAGACCTGCGGTCGATCGAATCATACCAGACTCCCCCGCAGGAGGACTCGCCTGTACGCGATGATTCGTCCAGCGACTCGAATTTTGATGACGATGATGTGGACCGCCAGATTTTTGACGAGATGGCAAGGAGCCCTGTGAGGGTCATGCCCCTCCCGCCACCACAACCAACCCCTTTTAGTGAAACTCCGCTCGGTCTGACCCAATCCACCGACGCGCTTGATGAGATGGAGGAGGAGTTTGCAAAGATCAAGAAGACTTTCGATGACACAGAGGATACAGATCAGGAGCAGCTCCCAGCTGTGGTGCTAGAACCGGTGAAACAGAGCACAACTACAAAGTCGCGACCTGTTTCCATGCCACCACCGCCGAAGCCTACTGCTCGTCCACATCCATCTTCGGTGGCATCCAAGCCAGCTGCACGCAAGTCAATTGCGCCGCCCACGAAGCCTACTGCTGCACCAGCAGCGAAGCCTACGTTGCAGCGCTCCAACAGCATGCGCACTGCTCAACCAAAAGAGCCGCCTGGCCCAACCTTGCCCAGGAAACCAGGCAAGCCAGTCGACTATCTAGCAATGAAGCGCCGGCCAGTCTCTGTCTCATTTCCAACGCCTCCGCCTCCTGCAAGGTCCACCAAGCCTCTCACGAGGCCGACTTTCACGCTTTCTGGTGACGCCGTGGCGGCAAAGTTGAAAGCGGAGAGGGAAGAGCGTGTTCGACGCGAGGCGGAGAAGGCCCAAAGTAAAGGCGAAAAGAAGGAACCGTCTGCGAAAGAGCTGGAAGAAAAGAAGAAGCGCGAGTTCAAAGCTCGTCCTGTGCCGACATTCATCAGGAACGTATCCGGAGGTGAAGGTGCCAAGAAGGAAGAGGCCACGAGAGAATCGGAAGAGAAGAAGAGGCCAACGTTCAAGGCGCGACCTGTACCCTCATTCATCAAGAACCCATCCGCAGCAGGCATGGTACGCCAGACGGCCTCTAGCAAAGCTCGACAAAGCCTCATGCAAGGCCGCACTGAGAGCGAGGAGCGGGAAACGAGCTCGTTGCAATCGAGTACCAGCTCGACCGGCAACTGTCTCAAGCGTACGAACTCCGTTATGGAACGTCCAGCCAGTGGTGGTCAGCGCCCGATTTTCGCTCCAGCAGCTGGTGCAAAGCGTGTTGCCGCGATGCCTGTTCGACCGAAGCCCGAAAATGAGCGTGTCCGTCCATCTTCCACCATCAATAGAGCGCCCTCAAGCGCGAGCATTTCATCCAGTGTGTCGAGCACAACCGCTAGAGCTCTGAACTCGGCCGCGACCCATGCTGCAAGTCTGAGTCCTGCGCCAGCGAACCACGCGACTCAGCAGCAGAATAGGCTGGTTGCCAACCGCACCACAAAGCCCTCTGGGCCTGCCCGAGTGCCGTCCTCTGCCAGCAACTCGACCTCCTCAGGGCCCAACCCACCGCGCACCTCGTCATTTACCTTTTCTCGCCCGGGCCCCGTCGTCAAATCTGAGGTCACGGCCGCGGACAAGGTGGCGATGAAGAGCAAGGCAAAGGACATTTTCAACCGCGAAAAGCTTGACCGCGCGCAGCAGGAGCAGAAGCGTAAGGACAAGGAGGAGGCCGCGCGCAAGGCGAGGGCCGAAGCGGCAGAGAGGGGCCGCCAGGCTAGTCGCGCATGGGCAGCGAAGATGAAGGCTACTACTCAGGCTGCCAAGGGACGGACCGAGGAAGAGCTACAGCGGGAGGGCCAATAGTAGTAGTCGAGTCTGTCGAATTTCTACCTAGCTTAGGTGCCCGTGGGGTGGGGATTCCTGCAGTTGGCGTTCGTATCTGGAAAGGGTTTGGGTGTTTTAGAACTGGAGCCTTGGAGGTTGCGCGGTTTTCTTGCTTCTGTTTGTAGCCCTGCAGTCTTGGGTACGAAAAGCCTTCTGGTGCCGGGAATAGTCATGTAGGTATACGTAGATTGCAATGGAGTGAGTGCCAACTTTTTGTGTAGCGTTCCGAAAACGACAGGCGTCCAGGCAGCTGTCCAGGCAGCTGGCCAGAGTTTCAGGGGGCACCGTGGATGCCAAGCGTGTTGAAACATGAGGAACAAACACTCAGGGGAGTAAAGAGCATGCACGCAGTGTCACGAAAGAACAGTGGATAAGTGGTGATTTCAGACTTTGAGCGGTAGAAACAAGGAGCAGTCGTGGCGGTCCCTATACAACAAGACCTGGATCGGAGACCAGAGGCGGGTAACTGACGTCGGACGGGCCACGTCGATTGGGCAGCCCCAGGAAGGATGGCAGGATGGGTAATCCGAGTGGAGCGCGGGCTGGTGTTTACTGGGGAACGCGTCGCGCGTCGAGAAAGCGATGTCGGGTCGCCGGCGCTACGCGGGGCGGAGGCCGAAAATCAATTAACGAGCAAAACTGGCGCACAGGCCACAAACGCGTCGCGCGTGCCTCGACTGCCGTGGGGCCCAGTCTACAAAAACCACGACCACCGCCCGCACTCTCTCTTCTCAACCCTCCTCGTGATACCCTTTCCCCTTCCGTCTTTCCCTTCTTACATTGGGTCGACAGCAGCAGAAGCACACATCAGCACCGCTCTTGTCGTCACTATGTTTGTTCACAAGCGCGGTACGAGATACCCCCTTCCATGACGCCTTTTGCCTTCTTGCCTCTAACGCGACGATTGTGCAGATGGACGCAAGGAACGCGTCCAGTTCGATAAGATTACCGCTCGGGTGTCCCGTCTCTGCTATGGGCTCGACCCGGAGCACGTCGACCCCGTCGCCATCACCCAGAGGGTCATTTCGGGCGTCTACCATGGCGTCACCACAATCGAACTCGACAACTTGGTCAGCCTTTCTACACCATAATGAGCTCTGCTCAAGCTAAACATTGCCAAATAGGCTGCCGAGACTGCCGCATACATGACCACCATGCACCCCGACTACGCCACCCTGGCTGCTCGCATAGCCGTCTCGAACCTCCACAAGCAAACCAAGAAGCCGTTCTCGGCCGTCATTTCGGACCTGTACAACTATACGAACCCCAAGAACAAGTTGCACTCGCCCATGATTGGGAAGGAAACGCATGACATCATCATGAAGCACGCCGAAGAGCTTAACTCCGCCATCGTCTACGACCGTGATTTCAACTACCAGTACTTTGGTTTCAAGACGCTGGAGAGGTCATACTTGCTTCGCATCGATGGCAAAGTTGCCGAAAGACCACAGCACATGATTATGCGTGTAGCTGTTGGTATACACGGCGAGGACATTGAAAAGGCCATTGAAACCTACAATTTGATGTCGCAAAAGTACTTTACCCACGCGTCCCCCACTCTGTTCAACGCGGGTACTCCAAAGCCCCAGCTGGCATCATGCTTCTTGATCGACATGAAGGAAGACAGCATCGATGGCATCTATGATACTCTCAAGACTTGTGCCATGATTTCCAAGACGGCCGGTGGCATTGGTCTCAACGTCCACCGCATCCGTTCCACAGGCTCCTACATTGCCGGCACCAACGGTACCTCCAACGGACTGATACCCATGCTCCGGGTCTACAACAACACTGCTCGCTACGTCGACCAAGGTGGTAACAAGCGTCCCGGTGCTTTTGCCATCTACCTGGAGCCCTGGCATGCCGACGTTTTCCCCTTCCTTGACCTTCGCAAGAACCATGGAAAGGAGGAAGTCCGCGCTCGCGACTTGTTCTACGCGTTGTGGATTCCTGATCTGTTCATGAAGCGTGTCGAACAAAATGCTGAATGGACTCTCTTCTGCCCCCACGAGGCTCCGGGTCTCGCTGACGTCTACGGCGACGAGTTCGAGGAACTCTACGAGAGGTACGAGAAGGAGGGACGTGGCCGCGAGACTGTCCGCGCCCAGAAGCTATGGTACGCCATCCTCGAGGCTCAGACCGAGACCGGCAACCCCTTCATGCTTTACAAGGACGCTTGCAACCGCAAGAGCAACCAGAAGAACCTCGGCACCATCCGCAGCTCCAACCTGTGCTGCGAAATTGTCGAGTACACTGCCCCCGATGAGGTTGCCGTTTGCAACTTGGCCTCCGTTGCTCTCCCTACTTTTGTCGATGTCCAGAACAACGTCTACAACTTCAAGAAGCTTCACGAGGTTGTCCAAGTCGTCGTCAGGAATTTGAACAAGATAATCGACATCAACCACTACCCTGTCCCTGAGGCTAGGAAGAGCAACATGCGCCACCGCCCTATCGCGGTCGGTGTCAGCGGTCTTGCTGATGCCTTCCTTGCTCTTCGTATGCCCTTCGACTCGCCTGAGGCCAAGCACCTCAACATTCAGATCTTCGAGACCATTTACCACGGCGCCCTCACTGCTTCCGTGGAGCTGGCCAAGAAGAACGGCGTCTACTCGTCCTACGAGGGGTCACCGGTCTCTCAAGGTATCTTGCAGTACGACATGTGGGGCAAGACCCCTACAGACCTGTGGGACTGGGACGGCCTGAAATCTGAGATTGCCCAGCACGGTGTGAGGAACAGCTTACTCGTTGCCCCCATGCCGACTGCATCTACCAGCCAAATTCTTGGCTTCAACGAGTGTTTCGAGCCTTACACATCCAACATCTACTCGCGCCGTGTCCTCGCCGGTGAGTTCCAGGTCGTCAACCCCTGGCTCCTTAAGGACCTGGTTGAGATGGGCTTGTGGTCGGATAACATGAAGAACCGTATCATCGCCTGCAACGGCTCCATTCAAGACGTTCCCAATATTCCTGATGACATCAAGGCCCTTTACAAGACCGTTTGGGAGATTTCACAGCGCTCCATTGTCCAGATGGCCGCCGACCGCGGTGCCTTCATTGATCAGTCCCAGTCGCTCAACATCCACATGAAGGAGCCTACCATGGGCAAGATCACCTCCATGCACTTCGCTGGCTGGAAGCTTGGTCTGAAGACCGGAATGTACTACCTGCGCACGCAGGCAGCTTCCGCACCGATTCAATTCACCGTCGACCAAGAAGCTCTCAAAGTCGCCGACACCAATGTGGCTCGTCGGACGACTAACGGCGTCGCCAAACGCCGGAATGCTCCCAACGGACAGGGCGAAATTCCATCCTCCCTTTCTCCCGAGCCTAAGGTCGAGGCGCCCAAGGTCGAGGAGCTTTTGGTGCCTGCCACCACGGAAATGGTCGAGAAGAAGGAGGAGCAGAATGGAAGCGAAGAGTTCGATATCCATGCTCAGAAGGTGCTGCAGTGCAGCATCGAGAACAAGGAAGCGTGCGAGATGTGCTCGGCTTAGAGTTGGTTGTGTATTGATGCGCCTGGATGTCTTCATGGGTTGGGTTTTTGGTTATAGTTAATCTCATCGCTATCGGATGGTAGTGGTTTCGGTGGCGTTACGGTGCATAGTGGACCGCAGGGTAAACGGTAGGTAAGTTCTCTTTTCAATGCATGTCTTCAGATCCATGTTTCTGAATGCTCCCTGTGTCTTCGCAGTTGAGGGGCTGATGCCCCCTGTCCGTCCAGCTGGACTTGGGCAATCCGCATTTCATTAGCTTTGACTTCTATTAAATTTACCTACGTGCGGTATACAAACGGGATGGTCTGTTCCCTCCGATTGCTTGCAACTGCCTCGTCCACATTCAACGGCACAACCACCCCTTTACAATCGCCAAATCCAAACAATCTTTTACCGGTCTTCGCATCATGCACCCAGCCCGTCAAACAAACCTCGTCACCGTCCTCCAGCCACGACAGTGGGCGCCGGCCAACACCCAAATCTACCGGACGCATGCCCATATAACTGCGCTCTGCAAGACAGCAGCGGCCAGAATCATCGCCCTCAAACGACGACATGGTCCCCGTCCCGAGCAGGTCGCCGGGGCCAATCGCGCTCCCGTTGCGCGTCTGATGCGCAAGCAGCTGTCTATAAGTCCAGTACGTCTGCTTGTACTCGGCTTGGCATACTTCGATCTCCTGTGCACCATCTCTACGCAGCGTGGCGGTGCAGCGGATGTCGAGACACGGCGGCACGGTGGTGGCGGTGGTGGTGTCTACCGTCTCGGACAGGTAGTCTACGAAAGGAATGTGCGGTTGCAGTTGGCGCGGCAGGCGCGCGCGCGAGTCGAGCGCGTCCAGCGTTACGATCCAGGGGGAGATGGTGACGGCGCCGGATTTGCCCAGGAAGGGCCCAGTTGGCCCGGCCGACTCGGACGATTGGATGTCGCGGGCTGTTGTTGTGACGACTCAGCGTCGTCAGACATGGAAGGTCAGGCAACGACGATGGGGTGAAGTCAAAAGAGAGTGGTTCAAGAACGGTTGTTGTCTTGTCCATTTCCCGACACCCCCTTGATGCAACAGACAGGGGTCGTTCGTACTCACCACTCCAATCATTAAGCAAGACAAATCCAAACACAAGGTCGTCGACGTCTTCAAGCTTCACCGTTTGCCCGACAGCCCTCTCGCCGCACAGGTACACGCCCAGTTCGAGCTCAAAGTCAAACGCGTGGGATGGGCCGGCAGCGGCTGGCTCATCGAGCTGAAATTGTCCACCCGTCACCCCCCAGAAGCGGTGTACCGGCGTCCCGGACACGAATATGTTGCGCGAATTGCCGTAGTATCCCAGTGGAGCGTGGTAGAAGGGAGCGAGGGCCCGAATGGGGTGGTTGAGGAGGGTGGCCATCTGCTTCTTGTCAGTGCAACGTCTTCTTCGTTTCCCC
>JAIFKG010004659.1:0-29061 GCA_020351975.1 Phyllosticta ampelicida
GGCCCTTTCACCGCCAACCGCGCCAAACTCTACGCATGGGGGAAAATTCTCTTCCCGAACTCCCCCCCCCCCCCAATCCCCCTTCCCCTCATTTGTCAGAACTGCGAGCATAGGTCGGAATTTCGCAGTCCTTCTTTCTGTTTACTTTCTGTTTACTCTCATCTCTGCCGGTCTTCAACGCGCGACACTGCTCGGGCCGGCGATGCCCACAGTCTAATCCCTGCGATACTATCAGCTGTCTCATCAGAAAAGCGAGCGAGTGAGCACGGGAGTTTTAGTCATGTGCCTTCACCATTCATCGGTCCCAAGAGAGTCGATTGACCGATATCCCATTTCTTTTCTTTTTTATTCTGCCCCGAGCAAGGCGTGCATGGCCCGAGGAGGCACAAATAGTTACACGGTTTTAGGGGTGGCCATCTCGAAAAGAGAAAAGAAGAGAGAAAGAAAGAAAAAGAAAGAAAGAAAGAAAGAAAAAAGAAAAAAGAAGAAGGCTGCATGTGAGAGACGCTGGTATGTTTGCATAGAAGAGTAGAAATTTTGTGGGAAAAGAACGGAAATGCACAGGCAGGGAGGGAGGAAGGAAGGAAGGAAGGAAGGGGTTGGGGGTTTGAGCCATGATTGCAAGTCGACTCGATTGTTTTCTCCGCCTTGGCCTTCCTCGCTGAGGAAATCTTTTGCCCTCTCCAATTCGTCTCTCTCTCGTCTTTTCATTTACACGCTCGGCAATAGACTGCGTTTGCTCGTTCATGTGCCTAACGTATCAGTATTCATCACCTGCTCTATACACTGCCTCTTGGAAGAGAGAAAGAGAGATATCGGAGAGCCAGAAAGTGCGTCGTATAGACACAAGTGGAAATAGGTAGCCAAGCGTCGTTCGCATTCCCGAAATTCGAAGAGGCGCTGCCGTTAAGCTCAACCTCGCTAGTTACCAACTTCCTGCCCGTACACCCAGTCACGCTCAGTCTTGAGGTTCTGAGTGAGAAGTTTTGAAAGTCTTGGTCGATGTTGCGTCATGCAGTGCACAGAAGCGTCGGTATGAGCAGCCAGGGATGCGATTGATGGCGTGGTCTAACCTCATTGGAACTCCAGGGAGGAGATGGGGTGAATGGGACATGACTAAGTCGCGCCGACGGGAAGATGTCTTCGATTCGCTCCATCGGTGACGGGGGACATGAAAAAAAGGCACCCGCTATTCCACACATTGGTTGTATTCAAAAGGTTTGATTTGTGCTTAACGGCATCCATGAGAGGCACGCCAGGTATAGGCATCACAAGACCACCGCCAGCATCGACAAACAGACAGTATGTCTGAACACCCTGCCACGATTTGAGGCCTTGCCTCCATGAAATACGCTCCAGTTCTTCATTCTTCCTGCCTACAGCCGAGTATCTAGTCCTTCAGGCCGTTCTTGTTCTTGAGCTCAGTGTAAAGCTCGACGTACTTCTTCTCGGCCTCCTCGGCTGTCGTACCCTTGTCCGTCTCCTCCTGCCACGACCGCTTCATGGCCTTCTTCTGTAGGGCAGCGTGTTAGTGAGGTGCGTATGTTGTGGGTGCGTGGAACGGATGGCGTGTGAGTGGGCAAGTGTAGAAAGAAGCTCGCCAGTTTGTCCCAGTGAGCATCTTTGTTCGAGAGTGATTTTCAATATGGCGAAAGATCTGGGTATAAGCCAAAAGAAAATGCGTCGGGCCAAGCAACGCAGGTCGAACGACGTACGGCAAACTCGGTGAAGCCAGGGTTGGGCGCGTCCTTGACGTTGTAGCCACGGGCAATCTTGGCGTAAGCGTAAAGCTGTAAAGGGGAGAAGAACGTCAATCCATGCCATGTCCTGTGAAGCCACTGGTGTTGCGAGTGACGCACCTGGAGCTGCTCGTTCTGCGAAGCATCCTTGAGCTTGCCGGCAGTCTGGAAAGCCTGGCGGAACTCTTCGCCAGTCTTGCGGGGGTCATCCTTGAATTGGTCGGCCATAGTGTCTGTGAGGAGATGTTTGGTGTGTGTGAAGAGGTTTGTGGAGTGGAGTGGTTGTTGAAGAATGGAAAGAAGGTGATGATGGTAGGATCTGTTGTTGGTGGGCAGAGGTGTGGGGTTAGCGGGGCATACAACCTCAGGCGTCATGAGCAACCTGTGTGACCGACCCTGGGACCTACCCGGCGCTCCCAACAAACTCGATTTCTGCGCCTTTCCGCTTCCATCACGTCCGCGTGTTCTAGAGCCTACATTCAGTAGGCCAACAGTTCTCTTACACGTCAGCCCTGGGAGCTTGCCAGTCCGGTTTTGGGCGGCGCAGCGTCATCTGTCAGCGGCATGTGAAGGACCACTCGCGCCACTACTGTGCTATGGTCCAGCACGCCGTCCGTTGACTTGCTCAACGCCCCGTTGCACAGGGCTACTCAGTTGGATGTACACTCTACAGCGTGACGCTGTTCCGAGATCACCACTGGGTTGGCCTGACGAGTGCATTCGCAAATCTTGGATGCTCAGCTACGGACGTTGGCTCTATATTCAGCAGCGAAATTGTTGCACAGGATGGTACGGCCTCGTGTCAAAATTAACAGACAGACTATCTCGCACCGAATTATCATCCTTCTCAAAGACGACATCTCTCTCAAATGCCTTGCTAGCTACGAGTTAATGCCATGGTCCCCTGAAGACAATGCTTACCCAGATCTTACAAAGGAATAGAAGAAAGTAGCTCATGGGGTAAAGCCATTTAACCGATTTTTGAAAGGAAAATACATGCATTTGGGAATGAGGAAAGGCATGAGACCATTACAGGTTTGGGCGCTGTCAAGATTTCCGTCCGTAGCGTGGTTTAACGCCCAAGACTTCGTTTTCAGTGAAACTTGGTATAAGTTGAAAAAATCCTAATTTGCTCATACCAATTGAAAAAAATCAGATCGAGTGCTATCAACTTTCTACTGTGCTCATGCGGCTGGCGTGGCTCTGGAATTCTAGAGGCCAGAGTAGACATCGAAGCGCAATGTCTAAGGACTTCGATTCAAATCAGTCACAGAGCAGTTGGACGACGTCCGTCAGATTTCAGTCCAACAACCCTTGGTTCTACAAGTCAAGGCAAAGCCGCACCGCCTTTTTCCGAGCACTGCATTTTCAGGACTCTTCTGGAGTAGTTATTACTTCTGCCAGCCTGGCCACGTAGGCGGCCGACATAAACCATGTACAGTGGCTTTATCTGTAGTTTCATGCAGTGCTAAATACTATACAATTATCTATAGCGCCTGTCCAAAGATATGCCTACCATCATCGTACATACATTTATAGACCTATCAGTGCATCGCTCTACTTACCAAAGCGCTTGTGGTGCGTAACCCAATTTTCTGTGTCTAGATCTATGGTGACTGCAGTCCAGGCATTGGATTTACTCGAGGTGGGAGTTTTAGAACTCTTCATCTCTTACTCAGTCCTCCTCTGCTAGCTATTTTTGCTTAGTGTTGTAAGCTCAAGTGTTCAACAAGAGTGCTCGCTTCGAGGTGGTCGTAAAACGAGGCTGGCAGGATCCGGACAACGTAATAGGCTTCTACGTACTCTGCACCGTGGCTCGGCGTAGGTGGATTCGTTTACTCTCAGTAGTTGTGGAGCTGGTGCAATGATGCCCGGAAGTTTCCCTCTTTTTGGGAGTCATTCCTTCCACGATTGAAATTGCCATGAGCATTTTCCATGGTATCCCAAGGGCTTTCCGCATGGCAAACAGAGATTGAACGGAAGCCTGGATGGCTTTCAGTCCTTCTGGTTCTCTCCATCCCCTCCATCCTGATCATGGACCTGTCTTTTTGAAGGGATAATTTTCGATGACTCTCGTGCAAGGCCGATGATGAGGTCGGATTCATCTATCAACCCTTCCGCGGCAATGTCGTCTCCCCAGCCGTAGAGCTCGTCTGAGCCGAGCTCGTCCTCGGAGTCTGCCACTTCGGTGTATTTGCGCTTGGCCGGGCGAGCTGGCGATGCCAACGGCTGCATTGATACTTCTGCTGATTTGAGATCCACGTCGACCAGTCCGGACTGTGGTTGATAAGCATGGAATTTCGCGCCAGGTGGAGAAAAACAAACCCTCTCTACTGTGAAAGGGACCACGGCTCCGAGGCTGTCAGCCTCCCCAAGGGTGGTCCCGTTCATCTTGACGACGCCAAGAAACCGGACTTTGTTCCTCCGCTGTTCATCAAGGTTCGCCTTTTTCCCCAACTCCGGCGGCCAGTCTCTGAATAGCACTATCCGGGTGGCGATGCCGCTATCCCACTCCGTGCCCGCCATGGCGGGCATCAAAATCGCCCCAGCACCGGGCCTCAGCTTGGTCACCGTTTGGTTGGTCAAGAGCACAGGAATATCCTTCAAAGCTGCCGTCTTTCCGAGGGATGATACGAGGTTGTTCATCACGGCGTATCTGCGGCCAGCGGCCCATTTTGCGTCGTCATTCTTGTTGCCCGTCCCCGAGCCAGTGCGCGGGTACGCATGATCAAAGAGGGTCGACACAGAATCTATGACGACCAAGGCAGTATCGCCAGGGAGAAATAAGGGGTTGGGGCGCACGAACAGCGCAAGCAGGTGGGCGAGTGTGGGGGCAAACAGGTGGTGGAAGCGGTCCGCAAGACCAGGCTGGGGTGCGCGCTCGCTGTCTGTAGACGAGCCCAAGCCATTCTTGGGCGCGGCGACTGGCGCACAGAGTATTTCTTCGACACGGGGTTTTGGCAACTGCGTGGCAGCATCTGCAATGGACGTTAGAGGAGCCGTAAACGCCGTTGCAGTGGCTGTGGCGGTGTTCAACTTGCCTATCCAGACGACAGAACCCCCTGATGCCAGTGCAGACTTTGATACCTGCAGACTTGTCCCAGCACTTAGCATGCCCTCCATTGAAAACAAAACCCATGGCCCTCACCAACGTACCCAAAAGCAGTCTTGCCGGCACCCGGGGGACCATATATTTCCGTGACCTGCCCTCTTAGCAAACCGCCTGTTTGGACCGTGCCATTTTGGTGAGAGCCGAAGGATCGAGTGGTAAGGAGACCGTCGAGATGGGAAAGGCCAGTCGGGAGAGAACGAGGGATCTTATTCTTCAGCGCTTGAAGGGCTTGGGACGCAGGGATGGTGGGCAGTCTGTCTGTGGCTTGTTAGTGGTAGAAGGACTAGAGACATTAAGATACTCACGCGACTGCGACGAAGGACGCGATGCAGACATGTTCAGACAGCCATGACCGAGACTATAAAACTGCGAGCGCGTAGCTGCTGGTGCATTGCGAAGGACGCGTCGTGAGGAAATGCAGAGAGGTAAGCGCGCCGCAAACTCAAAAGCGTCGCGGAGTGACGTCGACAGCCGAATTTTGGGCGCACCCCTTTGGTTGGGGCCGAGATCGGCTATCACTCAACGCCATCGTCCTTTGTTCGTTCCGTTCTAACTGCATCTCGACTATTGCTCTCTCTCCATCTCCTCCAATTGCCGTCTGGTTGCATGAATTCACTGTCTGCTGCGTGTCGATTGTGGCTCGGAACATTGAGCCAAACATCCAACGTATAGGTCAGTCGGCCTACATGTAACCTCCATCACAACCTCAACCTTAATCTCACTCTTGGTCAATTGCTAGATCTTCCCTCGTAGAATTGTGGCGACAGCCAAAATCCGATGATTGTCTAAAAGGACTCCCTCTCCGTCTCGACCACAGCCGGATTCAGTCTTTCCAACCACCACAATGTCTCATCAGGTCGACCACTTCATTGCCAAAATCTCTTCTTTGCCGGCACTCCGTCAAGCGGACTGGCGACCCATACTGCTCAGTATCGTGACAACACTGTTTGCCATTGCCATCTCTGCCGTGTTCCTGGACATACGCCGGGAAAATGATCGACCACCCCCACCTGCGGGTTGCCGCCGATTAGGCCTGGATCCAGCTCAGTCAAACTTCCGAGACCAGTACGCCTCAAAATATGGAAAAGACCTCGCACAGAAAGGCGACAAAGCTATCGCCAGAGTTAAGGCTCTTACAATTCATCCCATCAAAAGTTGCTACCCGGTGGAGCTTACCCATGGCGAAATTGTTGGAGAGGGCATGAAATATGACCGCCAGCTCACCTTTGCCCAACTGATCAGCTCGATACCCAAGGCGGATGATGCCCATGTTACTCACCAATGGAATTTCATGACGCAGCGCGCCAACCGCAACATGACCAAAATCAAAACAGAGATGTGGGTCCCAGATCCATCATCACCTACCTACTCTCCGGACGGGGAGTGGGTCAAGAACGAGGGCTGCGTCGTCGTCTCGTTCCCGTACGTTGAGGATGACAAGTCTTCATTCATTTACAAGTTGGAGACATTGGGCAACTACATCCGCAGATCTTTTCTCGGCCAGTGCCACCTGGACAACCACGGACCCCGAGTCTACTTCCGTGTCCCATACAATCCTTCCTTGGAAAGGATTAAAGACAAAGGGCATACTTTCGAGAGTGTCAAGATCTGGACCGACTGCCCCGTCGCACTAAACATGGGCATCGAGATCGATCCGGAAATCCTGGAAAAGCTGCGCTACGCCCTCGGAATGTCCAACCCTGTTACCCTGATGAGAATCGACCCCAACCGCTATCGTGAAGTCTTTAGGTGTGCTCCGCGCAAGGGCGAGCAAGTCAATTACCAGCCCATAGTCGGAATGCAAGACGCATATCCCCTGCACATAATGAACTTTGCTTCAGTTCACGATGTCGCGGGACGCGTTGGAAGCGCCATCAAAAAGCTAGACGCACGGCGCTTCCGCGCAAACATCTATGTGACAGGCATCCCAGCATTCGCCGAAGACCAGTGGAAGGTGATTCACATCGGCAAGGCGAGATTTCATGTCAGCTGTCGCACCGCCCGGTGTATGCTCCCCAACGTGAATCCCGATACGGCAGAACGGCACCCTGCTGAGCCCGCAAAGACGATGAAGAAGTACAGGGTGATTGACGAGGGAGCGGATCCCCATGCCTGCCTGGGCATGCAAATGGTGCCATTTAGCAATGAGCCGGATGAGATCAAAGTTGGAGATGAAGTTATTGTCGAGGAGGTTGGCCACCACAGATACATCCCGCAGAGCTAACTTTTGTTTCCTGTCAATATCCCTTGGCCGCCAGGAGTTGACTAGAATGTGGCCCCTTTGTTTTATGGTCCCCCTTTTTCTCAGTTTGATTTTGAATGTATTCAAGCCCAAGTTGCAGTAGTCTTCATTCAATCTTGTGTTCTCGCCTCTTTGCCACAATTTGTATACATATTCATGAATTGTAGAAATTTTCAACGGACGTCAGCCAGCAGCCAGCCAGGATTGACGGGAGGGAGAGACCGTGCAGGCGGGGAACGGTTTCTAACCGTTTCAGGATAAGTCTGTTCATTAAAGTTGGCGATCCTTCTCGGTCCGCTCGGGCGTCTATGAGCATGAACTACCAAGTGTTAGCGTGCGACGATGCATTCTCTCAACATGCAATGTCTATGCGCTCCTACTCCTACTCGACTCCTCTTTTATGACCTGGTGGTTCCAGTTGACCTCTTCAATCGCCGCCGAGCCTCGCCGTTCATGCGCCAGGTCTTGGGCACGCCGCGCTCTCGTCTCCGCGCTCCAACTTGTCGTAGCGCGCCTAATCGATCCACCTTCTGCCCCCATTTTCTCTGCACAACGCCAACATGAACGAGAAGCAAGATGAGCACGTACTGCCGACTACGTGTCACCAGGTCCCCGATTGGGAGCCTGCCGCGGCTGGCGCGAATGGCTCCGTCAAGCGTCCTATTAGCGAAACACTGCGCAACAAGCTGGATACTGTGATGTCGCCGAACCGAAAGTATCTGGGAATGCGACGTCGCATTGTCCTCTTGGTCTTGGCTGGGACCCTTTTGGCCCTCATCGCCCTAATAGTGGGCTTAAGCGTGGGATTAACCACTGGCTCGAGGTACGTGCAATGTCGACGTAAAAAAAACAGCGAATAAATGGAACTCTCCAGCTGGGTGTCTGTCATAAATCATCAGCTGACTTGTACTCGTTCAGTGGATCAGGAGCAAAGAACTTACCTCTTCCAACCAACTCCAAGACCTGGTCTGGCGAACTCACCTTTTACGATCCATCGATGGGCTCATGCGGCATACAAAGTAGTGATAGCGACAAGGTCGTGGCAGTCTCTCACAAGCTGTGGGATCAGGTCTCAAAAGCCGCTGGAATTTCGAACCCAAATTTGAATCCACTTTGTGGTCTGAAGCTGCGCGCGCAGCGATTCTACACACAAAAGGGTGAGGAGCGGAGCGTTGATGTAAAGGTTGTCGATAGATGTAAGTCCTAACCTTTGATCATTTCAATCCCGGCTGCATCCTGTCATTTCTGTCAAATCTATTTCGCTGCCCAGTAAAGAGGGCCCTGCCGTTTTCTCCTATCACCAAGTTATGGCCCTGGTCATCACGCTGACGGCTTGATTCCCTTGCGCACAGGTGTCGGATGCGAAAAGACCGATCTTGACATGAGTCCTGGCGCGTTTGACGAGATAGCGTATGCTGGCGATGGCCGCGTCAATGTCACTTGGGCATGGCTCGACACTATTCCAGCTGGAACTTTGGACAGATGAGACAGCGTTGCATTTCAGATTTCTATTCCAAAAGCACACTGGAGCATTGCAGCCCAAGTATAAACTTTGCATAGACATCATCTCACATTCTCTTATTCCCCCCTCGTGGGCTTTGGCTGGCAAAATATTGTCGTCCGCCTCGCGCATTTTGGTAGAGAGCCTCCCCGTGGTCCTCAATTGGACTAGTCCTATGGAACTTATAACGACACAAGCTACCAGTGCTTGAGTTTGGTAGTCAAGCCCACCTGAATTGCATCTGCATCTACTCTGGCGGCCCGGCACAGCTGTATTGCTCTTACAGCTGAAATAATTGCTCAGTTCGTTCAATCATGGTATGGGCGGTCGGGTAGCGGTCTGTCACACATACCAGTTGCACCAGTTGGGCACTACTACCGCAGCTCGATTGCTCTATTGAACTTTTCCTACGAAGAAGTCGGTAACTCAGCATCTACGCTGACAACTTCGCAGGGCAATCACCCAATATTAGAGACTTTTAACATGGCCTCCGTCATGCACCTAGAAAACATCCGCGTCCGACAAAATCCGGAAAAGAAGCCGCTGCGCCATCACCAGCCTTCACACGAACAAGCTCATCCCAGCAGCGGGTGATCGGCCACTCCGGCGCACTTATCCTTGCCATCCTCCTTGCTGAACGGAATCGCTGCCTCTTTCTCCACATCCATGCAAGAACCTCATCCAGCGGGGCCATCCCAACCACAACTACAAAAAACAGCTGCGACAAGGATGACCCACTACACGCCACGCCGCGCTACCTTAAAGCCCCACTCCGCCGACATGGTGGAAGAAGTAGTAAAGTTCTGAAGAGAAAAAAAAGAAAAAGACCACAAAGCCGTGAATACTTGAAAGCGGAGTCTGATGCGCGACAAGCATCGCGGCAGACGAACAAACTTTCCACCCCAAGCCTCCAGTATCATGATCGACGACGCTTATCTTGAGTCGACGCGCTCCCGTCTTATGTGTTGTGAAGACTACTGGGCCTGAGACGGCTTTACTCTATGCAACAAACCCATCAGCTACTCGGTCGTTGGCTGCTAAGCAAGAATTTCTTGTCTCAGGCTCCCGCTATGGCGGCGTGATTCTGGCAAGTGCGGCTTTGATTAGGGCTGCGGCTGCCAGACGCACACCCGGCCATGTGTGCAATACCCACATTCTCGAGCCCTGAGGTTTTGTGGGCATGAAATAGACCTGCCCTTCTGCGCTGGTCAGGACAGGGCGATGTATTAACCGGCACGAGAAAGGGCCAGGCACGCAGCGCAGCATGTTACCAGCCGCCAAGCAAGCTTAGCAACCTTGTTGCTGTTCCGACTGTGATGAAAGGAAAAAAACGATGAGGGGGTTTGGGTGATTGGTTGTTGAGTGCAAGGTGAGGGCACTGGGCCTCGGAGCTCGGTCATTGGTATTGGCCGTTTCGATGTCTGAGAGTTTGCAAGCAGAGACAGACGGCCTCTCGTTGGCGCTGCACGCAACTCGCCCCGGGCATCTTGTTGAGCAGCGCAGCCACAAGGACACGGCCAAAGGGACGAACTAGCCGTGCATGTGCTTGGAAGGAGGCCGAGTGGAGGCGGTCAGACCTGTTGATGCAGCCACCTGCGTCGTCAGTCTCCGTTTTCATCCCGCTCTTCCAGCCAGCCCACCAGCAAAGCACCTGCTCAAAGTCAAGCCACGTGCCCACTTGCTTTATTTGGTTGGTACCTGCCGGCGAGCCCCATAGCCCGACTGGGCGGACGTCCCATCTGTCCGAGTGATGCGTGCATATAGCGCTAGCAATCCAGCGAGCTGGCGGATTGGTTGGCTGGCTGTCGCTCGCGCTGTTTGTGGTGCGCGGAGAGAGAGAGAAAGAGAGAGAAAGAGAGAGAAAGAGAGAGAAAGAGAGAGAAAGAGAGAGAGAGGGGGGGGAGTAAGAGAGTGAGAGGAACATGTTGCCGAAAGGTTTATTCTCTCGCTGCTGCTAAGTACAATTTCTGTTCACGCTTAATGAGGAGAGAGAAATATCTTCGAAAGTGGCCTTGGTCTGGATGTCCGGACTAGTCTATTCAAGCTGTGTAGGCAAGTCTTGATCAATTAATGTGTTAGGGTTAGACATTCATGAGCGTCGTTAGTCGAAAGAGACTAATCGACCTGCATCTTCTACATTTACCTATCTCTTGATAGTTCATCAGTAAGTAGCCCACTTGCTACCATCCCGAACGCCGCCATTCAATTCGCGGGCAATGTCACGGACAGTCTGCTCAGGGGGGTGCAGGCTGTCGTACCAGAGTCACGAATCGCGGTCCAAAGGTGACATGTATGTTGGCAGTGACGAAGCTATCGAACTTTTAAAGGTGCGTTGCCGTCAAGAGAGGCTCTCGGGTTGTCGTGGATATCGGCGATCTGCCGATGGGTACTCTAGGGAAAGCGGCTGACTGACGAAGTGTCTGGAGATGGGAAAGCCTTAATGCTTGACAGGAGTCGGTCATGTTGAAAGTATGAAAGAGTGCGAGGAGTGACACTTGAAACACAGCTGATGCAGTCTTTAGATTCTCGGGTTTGAAAAACGACCTTATGCAGCTGGATGTCCTGCGAAGGGCTCAGGGCGAACTCTGATTCACCGAGACCTACTGCTTTTATTGCAGGGGGATTGGCCACATGGCTCATGAGCGCGAGACGAGGAGGGCTGCAGATGCCCATCGTGCACTGGCCGGAGGCCGGGGTGGCTGGGGAGGCTTTGGTAGCTTCTAGGTCCGACAGATGGGCACCACGTCAGTCCTGATTTCAGCTCAGGTCGAAGGTGGAGGCTCTGTTGAAAGAGAGGTGGATACGGATCAGGCAAAAGTGTAGCCGTTGACGGAAGTCGCCATCAGCGGAAATATGAGGATCATCTTGACAACTGGATACAGCAGCTTGTGCTAGAAAAGACCCCACTAAGTCTCCACTCTATAGACACCAATAAATCTCTACCTGTACCAGCTCAACTCCTCTCCGCGCATACAAAAATAACCATCACCCCAACAGTACTACTCGATTGCATATGCACCGCATACAGCTTCAGTGACGACACAATAGCACAACAGCATGGCCTTTTAGGAGAAAACCTCCGAAAGTCGCGTACGGTACACCTCGCCGATGGCAAGACATTAGTGCAGATCACTGAATACATCATCATGTCCATGGCCATCGGAAGCTACGAGGATCTTGGGCTCTTGTTTATCACCACCCTTGACAAGGCCAATCCCATCATCCTCGGCTCACCGTGGCTCTAGTCTCATGACCCTTGGATCAAGAGGGCAGACCTTGAGCTCCAGTTTGCTCCCCCATCTGCCACGAAAATTGTCTCCCAACACAAGCAGCTCTCTTATACGCGCCTCAAGGAACGAGCAGAAACACACCCAGCAGAGGAACTGGCGCCAGCTTATAGTTGAAGATTACGCGGAGGGTGGGGAGGTCAACTCGGAAGAACTAGCTGCTACCTGAGGAGAAGAGCTGCATTGTGGAACTCTACCGGCAGTATCTAAGGACCACCCACGCTACTCTTGACGGCAGAAAGTGAGACGGGCCATTGCGAAGGCCCAACTCTGCTAGCAAGATTTTCTCACGAACACCAGCTCAATAGGCCAAAGCTCCACTGGCCCTGCGTTGAGGATGGGCCGCCAGAAGATGATACCCAGGCCAGGTCTACGTCCTTACATACTCATCAAAACCTTACTCCGGGCTAACCGCACTACCATACGTCAGCGATATCACGCAGTGGCCCAAAAACAAGGTCTTTTGATGATACCCAATCAGCCATTACAACGACTGATCCCAGCGGCACTGATTGCAGGCCAACAGCGCCGCGGCTAGCCCCTAGCTAAGCAGCCTATGCCTCCTCTCAGCGTACCCATTCCATTACCTATAAAGTGGCCCCGTCTCTTTAGAACCGTTGCTCCTTACAGCCGCGACAGATAGGCCCAGTAACAAACTGATTAACAAGGCATACGCTACCAACATGCTTGTACAGGCCATGATTGTGTACATTCGCGACACGAATGCCCGGGGCTGGACACCTGTCGTACATGATGCCAGCGTTCGTATCGCATTCAATGACTACAAAGTCGTTGAGGGCCGAGTTTACTACCGGGATCGGTTGTTTATACCCCCTGACGACGAATTATGCACACAAATCGTGTATCGAATCCATTCTTCGGGCCCGGGAGGGCATCCCGGCCGCATAAAATTAATGGACTTACTCAACCGCACCTATTGGGGGCTAGGCATGAGCAGACGTACGCATATACGTGAAGGCCTGTGAGCTGTGCACCCGCACCAAGACACCACGTTCTGCGCCACCAGACTTTTTGCAAATCCTACCCGTACCTCTTCACCCGTGGTCTAATATCTTAGTCGACTAAATCGCCCCGCTGCCAGACTGCCCATACCAGGGCATCCTATATAAGCACCTATTGGTGGTGGTGTGTAGGTTGACAAAAATGAGACAATCGGTCCCAGTCATATCCCTTGATACTGGAGCCCTGGTAGACACATTCACTTCAGGGATGTACTCTCTCCATGGCACGCCCGATAACATAGTGTCTGATCAGGACACCGACTTTGTTTCACAATTCTGGAAAGAGCTCAGCAGGCACTTAAATATAACCCTCCACCCGTCAACAACATCCAACCCAAAGACAGACGGATAAACCGAGCGTAATAATTCATCAATCGAACAGCACCTTTGTGCTATCATTAGCTTCCATCAAGACGATTGGGTACAGTCGCTACCATTGGCCGAATTCGTGGGCAATAACGTCGTTTCCGAAACAACAAGCGTGTCACCATTTTACACAAACTACGGTTTAAACTCATCAATGGGGGTAGAACCAAGACCGCTATGTCCACCAACTCTTACGGTGGCGCAAAGACAAGAGTTACATTGCGCAAACGAAGCCACAAACTGCTTCTCCCCTATCCTTGACCAATTGAAGGCACTCGCGCGGTAAAGCCAACAAAGATATGAAGATAACGCGAAAGCCTGCCGCTCGGACGCACCCAAGTTCCAGGTAGGGGATGAAGTATACATCAACGCCCGCAATATGAAGCCAATCAACCGGCCAAGAAAATGGACGACAAGTAAATAGGCCCATACCTAGTACTCCACTGCCACCAACGCGCGTGCCACGTGGAAATTCCGCCAGAGGTCAAGATCTTCCCAGTATTCCATACGAGCCTTCTGCAACGAAAAGACGTCATAAGGGGCATGTCTGGCCAGGATGCTACCAATGAGGCTGAGTCTAAGAATGTCCGCGGCCGGGTGCTAGAAAGGGATGACGCCGAGATAGTGGTGGAACAGTGGGAATTCACCGACATTCTGGAGAGCCAAGATGAAGCCGGCCCTGAACGCATTGCGTATCAGGTGGAACGGAAACACCAAAAGCCATCGTGGCAACCCGCCGAGCACCTGCGAGGCAAAGAAGCTGCAATCCACCGGTTCCACGAGCGGTACCCTGAAAAACCTGGGCCACTACTATGGCTGATAAAAAACCGCAGAGGAGAGATTTTTAGAACCGACCGCCAGACTAGAAACACCACTAACGGCACCAGATATGACTACGGCTACAACACCAGAGGAACTCCCACACTCCCGATCAGGACGTGTGCGCCGCGCACCTAAGCACCTTGTAGAGCAGTTGAACCACGATGCTGACGCGAGGTGCGGATAACTTGCTCTGGTGCTGATTTTGGGCACTGGTTTTGTAGAATCTTGGAGCTATTTGATACGAACAGCAGTTCAGGGGAGGGTATTATCACGGGCATGGATAGTTAGTTAGTCAGCAGGGGCCCGAGCGCTGTTGCCTTAACACTATAGACCGTCACGCGATAACATCAATACTACTCCGCCCGACAAGACACGAACCGTGATAGGCCACCTCTCACGACTTGGGTGCCATAGGCTTCGCCGCAGCAAGCATAAACTCGGTGCATGGATGCAGTAAAAGTCTCTTGCATTACATTTGTCTTTTCAAAACAGCATCAGCCCAGGAAGAACCCCGATGATGGTAAGAGAACTTTAAAAATAAAAAAACTTGAACAAAAGGCTAAGACAATAAAAAAAGAAACCCGAGCTATTCCACGTTCGCCTTGCTGAAAGGTTTGAAAGTGCCTGAAACGTCAGGACTGCTTTATTCCCCACGCAACAGTACTGTCAATGGAAATTAGATGCCAGCATAAATCACGACAATAGGCCTCTCAGCTTACAGCGGAATGTACAGCTTCAAGCGGGCGTCTTTTGCCTCCTCCCGAGCTTTGCAGGTCAAAGCTGCGACTTGTTCTTTCGACCATTTCATGCGCTCTGTAAAAGGCCAAATGGCAAGAGAGTCAAGCATTGCGCCAAAACTCTCCAAGTTTAACTCGCCCACATATCGCATCTTAGGATCTGTACCAAGTCAGCAAAATACGCAGTAGTAGTGTTTCAGGAGCGTCCAGGAAATCCTTCAGAAGAAAGGGAGCAGCCAAGAGAAACCAGTCGCGGACCGCAGACTCACCGGTTGACCATCCTCCAATAGGCAACCGATATGTCACTTCTTGTATGTCTGCGAGCCCTGCGTTTCGCATCAACTGCGCCAGGTTGCGTCCGGCCCGAGGATCCCGATCTTCGTCCATGCTGTACCGATAGTTGTTGGACCAGTGCATCAGGGCATGGTCTTCTGTCAGTAGGCCACTGTCTGACTGGATGATGTAGTAAAACTCGACCATTTGGACCCATCCGCCAGGCCTGAGGAGACGACGAATGTCCCGAACGTATCCAGGCCAGCGGTACTTCTTGATTCCAGGTGCCACGAACCGAGAATGGATCAAGTCGTACGTGTTTGGCTTGTAGCTCGGTACAAGGACTTCGTTCAGATCCCATACTTCGCATTCGAGGTTGTCTGGCTGGTCGTCTGGCAGTTCAGGAGTCGGATAGAGGTCAATCGCCGTCACCTGCCAAAGCTCTGAGTTAGTTCAAGTTTGGAAAAGGTCGAGGGAAACGATTTGATGAAATGCCTTTGCGATTCCAACTACCGCACTTCTTCGAAATATGCTAAGATCTTGTTTTGAAGCACTCGGCACCCGCTCACCGCAGTAAAACTTACTTCGCTTTGCGGGTAGTTCAGAGCCATGTCCAACGCCCAATGACCGCGACCATATCCACATTCCAGAATTTTCCGAGGACATTTAACGGGAGGGAAGAAGAGTCGATCGTCGAAAAGGCAGCGCAAGAGTTGATGCTGGATTTCCAGCCTCTGCTCTTCCAGCTACTGGATTGTTAGCCTGACCTGACCAAAGAACAGCACAGCGGCCCCTTGGCCCCTCGCTGAGGATTGAACCAGCCCATTCCACCGCATTTAACCTTTTCAATGGGCTTGAAATAGTCGAAAACATACCGCATCTACTGGAACACAGTATATTTGACTTTCGACGGAATATTTCTGGAATTCTCGGTCGTGTATCTCGAGAATCTCGTAGTACTCGCTCGAGGCCGAATCTGACATTCTGTCTTTCACCTCCAGCAACGCCTCCAGCGTGTGTACAGGGCTATCACAGCGACCCTTTGTACGACACAGTTGTCTCGAAATTCCCAGAACCAGGTTCAAAGATCCAGGGCTTTACCATATGCTCGGGATAGTTGGTAGGCTTGAGAGCGGACACGATTCCCCAACGCAGCGGACGCCGGACAGCCCCGCAAGAACACAAGTGCTCCTAATTCTTCGACCAAACAAACAAGACTTCAAGGATTATGTGCGCCGTGTTACACAAAGTACTGGGAGCTAGCACTGCGCGTGCTGAAAACAAAAGTCGTCAACTCAGAGGATTGCACTCTCATTGATACTGGAGAGATTACTTACTCTTCTGTAAGTGCAAGGCACTCTCCAAAATACTAACCAGCACTTCCCTCTACAATGGGGCCAAGGAGGACCCATATAACGCTGACCCTTGCAACTTCCAGCGACATATCACCCACAGCGGCTGTCTTTAGGCGCAAGTTGGACAAATGAGACATGTTCTGATGGTATCAGACCAATGAGAAGACGATAGAGTCACGAGAGTCGTCTAGACGATGATGATTTGGAGAGGAGTAAGTGGACTGGAATCGGAATCAAATCGGACACGGGCTCCTCGTTTTCGCCTCTTAGGTCGCACACACCTGGAAAATTAACGCCAATTAATCGGACATGGACAGCAGAGCACGCCGATCTCTAACCCAACCTGCAGGCTCTGCATCCATCACAAAGCTGACTGGAGGAGTCAGTATCAGTGGATGCAGATCCATTGGTCAGGATTCATGCCGGCCGTTGGACGAAGCCGCTGTGTCCAGCAGACGCGGGAGAAAAATGGCCAGTCCTGACAGCTGAATTTCCGCACGACCAACAGAACCATGTATCCATATGCAACCAGGATCACGGACATAATGAGATTATCATCTTCCCTGGGCCAGTGCGAGAAGTTTCAACAGCTGGCAGACGTCATCGGGTAATTGCTTGAGCAGGGGCAGCGCGTGGGCCTTACAAGGTTTCGGTAACGGAGAAGCCCGAACCTTTGTCCGCCACTAATAGTATACCAGTATTTGGTTCGGCTACGTGATCGCAGAGGGCTAGTTAAAGGCTCTGTCCGCTTGGAAGAATTTAGCAGATTTCCAACGGTCATCACGTCGATCATGCCTTACCAATTACGGGGAAGCCGCGGACTGGGGCCGGGGCAACAATGTAAGAATATGACACGGACTGTCCTTACATATTTACCCTTACCGCATGCGAGACGGGACCAGGCAACGGTCTCCGCAGCCCCATAGGGCTTCTCAACAGTCGGATCCCGAAGGCGTGGGCTCGGGACGCTTTCAAAAATTCTGCGTCACTCCCGAGCCTCATAGCTACATGTGGATATTGCTGTTTTTGCTTACTGGCATCGCGACGCTTTGGAAACTTTGCGTGGTGGAGCCGCAGTGCCATATGTGTCCTCGGCAACTTTTTGATGCCTGGTAGCCTCGTTACGATAAGGCCTCACTGCCGTCCGCATCCTCCGGCTTCCATCCTACGATTGTGGATGATGTAGATTGTGGCTCTATTGGTTGACTTTGGACTGCCGGCTTTCAAGTTCCTTGGCCTTCTCGAAAAACCTCTGTCCCTGCTGAATAGAAGCGGTGGGTGGCTTTGTCATTGCGATCCAAGTACAGGGCAATAGTCATCCCTCAGAACAGTTCGAAGGCTTGTCAAAGCCGCTATTGACGACTCATGATATGTCCCTTATCATTCTGGCAGTAACTGATGACATGTTCAACCAATCACCAAGGACTGACCGACCCCTGGACGACTGACTAAACAATGACCAAGGGAGAGACAAACAAGATTGTAACTGTCTCAACCTCCATAAAGCGTCCACTCGTGTATCTCCCGGAGATCTGAAGACCTCTCTGAAAAAATGAGGCACAGCAGGTTGCTTTCGCACTGTCAAACACAATACGCCCAACGCTATGAACAAATCCTGGGCCACAACATCTCCGTCAAATTGAAACGGACGTGAAGAGTGGATTACACTTGGTGTGCAATTCTTTTGGCCTGTATCTGCGAGCTATTGCAGCCTGGTGTAGCGACTTTGCTTGATCGTGATCTAGTGACAAATTTTACTTTCCACTCGCCATGAACAGCAATCGGTGCCAACATCACCAAGAGCGAGGTCACAGACATTATTCGACAGGACGGTGTCCAGGTTCGGATGCGGAACGACTTCCCCTGGCCTTCTGGTAGGTCGGCCTGAAGCAGTGCGTGCTGTGGTGGACTTCCGGCGTCATGACCACGGTTGCTAGGCACCAGGCTGGGATCCGAATGTCAAGCCCTCGTCAGAGAATACGCAAAAGCAATCGTTTCCGGCAGCTAGAGAAGAATTGTTTTCAAGTTTGCAATCACAAGCGGCTCAGTGCTATCTATAGCTTGCATGCGCCCCACGCCTCATCTCTGCAGTGGTAGCTGCGAGAGAAGCGAGCACGAAAATGCGAAAGGCTGGGCATGTCAGGAGCACTGTTTGGAGCCACAGATTGCAGAGTTTTGAGACCTTGTTGCAATTCTTGATAAGGCCGGCAAGGATACTTTTTATCCTCCTTGACCTGCTAGATGCCTGCTGCCAGTGAGCGACGCGAAAGTCATTGCATCTCTTAGCTTGGAGAAGCGTCTCTCCTAATGCACTGGACTCCGTTTGCTCAATTTTGTCTCGAGAATGACCACTACGTGTCTACAGATCAGGAGAAAATCAGCTCGCATTCACTAATTAGTAATGCGCTTTCATCTCCACGGTGCAGTCCACTCCTTGCCACAACGGAGCTTTCCAGATGACTTTTTGAAACGCAAGTTTACGAAAAGGATGAACAAGAGTCGAGTCAACTCGTTTGATGTGATTAGTGCCTCATCTCATGCATATCATGTACTTTCTGAATGAGTGAATAAATTAGTGCCTCGCTCGGCCCTGATGGCGCTCTGGTCCCCGACCCCTTTCGCTACCCACTGCTAATCCCGGACTCTCCGCACCAAACTACGTGGCTACCTCAGTGAACTCCTTCGACAACGAAGAATGTTTTCTAAACGCTCCGTCTGAAGTCATGTTCAACGGGACTTTCCATCAAATACGATGCAAGCCCGCCTCCTTTACACCAACGACACAAAGTTTCCACACCAAGCTCTTTGCCGCCCCACGAAGACGACGACTCGCCCTCGACCTACTGGGAGATCATCTCCATCCATCATATTGCAAAGGGCTTCAACGGCCCTGATACTACCGTCCGACCGCTGCCCCCTATCATCAAACTGCGTCGCAGAGTACAAGGAGACTGAGAAAGTGGAGCAGGAACCACATTCTCCTCGCTGCCCTGACGGCTTCACGATGAAATAAGGTCATCAGGACGCATTGAACTTCGTTGATATGTTCATTTTGACTGTAGAAGACATTCCTGAAGGACCTATCGCCGTCATGTCGTGCATCGGGGGCTCCTTGTCGCGCTCAATGCGGAGACTTGCAACAGAACCTTGTTTCACAGCTCTGCACAGCTCACAAACGATCCTGCACATTCAAAAGTTACTCTGGGCAGCAGTTTGACGGACAAAAATTCTTGTGAAGACCGAAATGGGATTCTGAAGGCACCGACAAGGCCTGGTAGCCTTGACTTCAAATCCCTTCGTCAGCAGTGTCAGCGATGGAACCACAATTCCAGGCCAATCCCAAACAATGAAGACAAGATGAATTATGTTTTGAAGGATCTTGGACGACTTCGGGAGTCCCGAGTCTGTGTAAGGCGAACAATGAGGAAGTGGTTTTGAGCGCTCCGAATTTCCAGGGTTGGCTAATCTCGCGAGCACTCTTCTCTAGCTCCCCAGCTTTGCGACACTGACGTTTCCCCTCGCACCGGCCCTTCACAGATCTATTACCATAAACACCAAATCCAGCATGTTGGAAATGCGATTTCCCTCACGCTCGTGGTCCGCATACGTGCGCCAGTCAAGCTGTGTCAGCAGTACCCTCCGTCCACCTCCCGGCCGATTGAAATTTCAAAACTTGGAAAGAGGAACTCATTCTTGACCTCGGATCTATATTTAGGGCTTGAGGAACACTCAATATACTACGCCACCTTCAATGCCGAAACGAACACCACATCAATGCGGTCAGGACGAGACGCGCGGCACACCAA
This sequence comes from Phyllosticta ampelicida, assembly GCA_020351975.1. Lineage (NCBI taxonomy): Eukaryota > Fungi > Ascomycota > Dothideomycetes > Botryosphaeriales > Phyllostictaceae > Phyllosticta > Phyllosticta ampelicida. The sequence continues at coordinate 20,263 of JAIFKG010004659.1, forward strand.
ACGACCGGGCAGTAACGGAAGGACGGGGACGCTAGACGAAAGATCGAGATCTAGATGAGCTGACGATGCAGAAACATACATAGCGCTGGATATATGTTGACGGAGTGGAACGCAACGTGAAGCCAGACTCAGGCGAAGGCAGGGAAGCTTTTAACAGAAGCACAGCAGCCACGCAGCGCACGACACGACTGCATGGCAACAATGACAACAATGACAACAAGAGAAGAAGCAAAGGGATGTTAAAATGTACATGCGTCAACTAAAGGCACGACAGAACCATATTACTCTTACCGCACCCATGTCTTACTTGTCCTCTCCGCCTCGCCCTCCCCTCCTCCAGTCCATCAAAACACCATGCGCACTCAAATCAGTACGCCCAAACCGCCAACAACCCGACCACGCCCGACATCAGACAGGCTTGATCGTATCAGTCCTAGTACCCGTTCAGATTGCCTACCGGCAAGCCAACAAGTCAGTCAGAAATGTTCATCTGCAACGCATGTAGTTTGCTACCCTTCCACACCACCCAGCCGACCGGTACGGCAGGGCGAGGCACCGATGCTGCTCCTTTGCTCGTGACAGTGCCACCATTTATTCGCCGGTGTCGATCGCTAGGAAGATGAAAGGTGATGGGCTGGCGCGATGCAAAGGGAGCGCGAAGTATCTCAATACACAGAATTCAATGTTGAAAACACAGACCACTATAACATAGATCAGTCACAGCCACTTTTCGTTCTTCGAGTGCGTCACAATCAACCTTTGATTTTGTATGTGCTAGAAGGTACATCACTCACTAAGGAAGAAGCGAGAACGTAATGATACTTCCGTAGACGAAGGATCTACCCAATGTCCGTCTCTTTGTCCTCAGGCTCGCCCGTCCAAGCAAACCCGCAATTCGACCGCCACTTTTCATGCATCGAGCGAGCTCTAACAGATCGCCGGCTCTGACCACGCTAGCTTACTCTCTTTGTTAATTGTGAAGGTACTGCAACTTCCATAGACCAATTCAACCATCTCCTCTCTGACGCGTCTGCCCACATAGACCCTGTTTGTCCTCCGCCACTTTCGTTCGTCGCGCGGGCCACAGCAAACCTTTTCTTTTTCACGACCTCTTCAATGCCGAATGACAAGCATGAATGTACTGCTACTTCCCTGGACCAGCCTGCTCATGTCCTCTCCCCACGCGTTCTGTACACAAACCCTCCATGCACGCCGCCGCTTTTCGTTCGCTGAGGAAGCCACGATGGACTTTTTGGTTTTGGCACGCACCATCAGTCCCTCAAGACCAGCATTCACTCACTCCATGCAAGCTTGGTTCCGTTTGAACGGAATCATCCACCTTGAAGGCGGGGAAGGGAAATCCCAAAGAGTAGTTGGCGCACTATCCCGCCGCCAGTCTTAGCCACTGAATGACTCCGTCTTGTTCTCGGCTACCTCCCTACCTGTTTAGGGTGTTGGTGTTCCACCTTTAGCGGTGACAAACAGGAACTTGACCTGCATCGGTTGGTGAGAACGGGTGGTAGAAGCACCGTCCCGCCGCCAGTTTCGGCATTGACTGACCTGGCCTACTTTCCGCCTACTTCACCTTGAGAATTTCCCTGAATTTCTTCCATCAGTCATCGCCTTCTGCGACGTGACTTGTCCTATGCACATATACTGGTCAATAAGCGTGGTGGATACGTGCGTCATGGCGATTGCCGAAACCTACCTCATCCGACACTGACCTCGTCTTCTTCTCGCCTACCTCTTCAGTAACTCACATACTTGTTTTATCTCTTCATCATCTGCCTCGCTCGCCTACCTATCTTCTCTCCTGTAAGCCATACACCAGTACGCAGATGCAACTCGGCTCGTAGCTTACATACCCCGAGGCCGAGCTCGCCTGCTCCTCGAACTCGGCCTCGGGACAGCGCCCGCGCAGACGCAGACGCAGACGCAGACGCAGAGAGCCGAGCCCGTCATGCCAAGACCGCTTTTTTGCTTCCGGTTTGCCGTATCCGTACGTATCTACTTACCAGCGGTGGCTTTCCTGTGGGGCAAGAAAAACCTCGTTGCGAGCGTGGAGATGAGTCTAAGCAGCGCTTTCAAAATTGGAACCGGCGCGCCGCGTTATTGCTGAGCATTAGGACTGTCCAAAGCGTCCGAACCGTGAGCAAGTTGGATTAAAGGAGAACCAAACGAAGGTGCGACGTCATACGCGCGTCTGCACGCCTGCCTCGGCACTCCGTCCGTCAAGGATAGACAAGCACATCCGTCCGAATTTCTTACTCCGGTTGGACAAAAGAAAGGCGTGATGGCGGACCAATTGGGTGACGTGCCAGGCAGAATTATTCGCTTAAATAAGGAGTTAGTAACGTCGAGCAAGGAGACGGGCAGGGAAGAGATATGCAGGGAAGCAGGTCGATGAGGATTGAGAGTTTGGTGTCGTCTGCGTTATTTTGGATTGAGTTAGAGTAGAGTAGGTAGGGTAGATTGGTAAGGGTGGGCTCGGGTTGCTTCCAACGGCGGGGCGGGGAGTTCCGTTGGTCACGTTTGGTTCTTACCTTGAGCGTACTCAGTGTGTTGTGGCGGACTGGAGTCTGTACAAGAGTGGCTTGCGTTGCAACAGCGTGAACGAAGTATCTTGCGTCCACCCCAGCGCTGGTCATTTGCACGAGCTGAAAGTGGAGCGGGATTATATTCAATAGAAACAAGAGGTGGCATGATGTTGATGTGGCTGCCGGGGAAAGTAGCGCCAGTTTTGCGTGTACTGGGATCAGTGATGGGTCTGGGGTTTGGGGGTCTGATCAGCAGATGGGATGTCGGGATGTGAGACGGACACGAACAACCTCGAGACGGTGGTCGCCGAGGAGACTTGGAATGGCTGGCCTCCGTGTTTTCAACATCGAACTCGTCGTATCAGCTCGATACTTTGCGCTCCTCGCCTACGGAAAGCCTCATTGGGATGTGACGGTGTCAACCTCAGGCTCTCCGGGTAGATCAGAAACCTCGCTTGCCTTCTCCTTACAAATCCTGAAGTTGGCTCAACTCAGTGGCTTGATTCCTTACACCGTGGAGGCTCAATGCCTTCTTGTCCAGCTCTCTGAATCTCAATTATTCATCCGGCCTAATGCACAAAGGGGAGACTCTCACGAATGCGCTTTGCTGTTCCACTGTCACCGCGGAGAAGTTGTTCGGAATTGGTCTAAAGCCATTCTAGTATCTACTTGGTGGGTGGCCGAGATCCACACTCTACCACTTACTTACATGTATTGACAGTGCTGATCAGAGACATAGCTGACTGGGTCCAACTCGGAGTCAAGAAGCCTATTGAACCTCGACCTGTTTAACGCGGCGGTCCTTGCCCACAGTCAAGTTCAGTTGGACCCCCTTCTTGCCAGGGAGAGCGCCTTGACGAAGATTCTCAGAATAAAGCTCGTATGCGGGATAATCTTTGCTGGGGCTTAGTATTGAAAGATGGCATGGGGCATGGTTACACGACACTTACAGCCATTGACAAAGTTGATGACTTGGTCGTCTGTCATGCCGGTGCCCTTGTCGGCGCGCAGGGCCCTCTCCTGCTGCAGACGCCAGTCATAGACATACTGCGTATCCTCGGCGTCGATGAACACGAAGGCATCAAGCATGCTTTGACGGCTGCATTAGCATTGCACAACCACCAGGTCGACAGCCAGTGCAACGTGGGGCCGTGTCGCAAGCGCCGATCCACTACCCCTCCGATTGTCATACGACACGCTTTACGAAAACAACTCACTTGGTCACTTCATCGTAGTCTCTCAACTTTTCGTTGACAAGCCTCACGTGCTCTAAACGCTCCCTCCCCAGACGACCCTTGTACGCTTCGCCGTTGCGCTCAGCCTTGTCCTTGGCCTCAACCCACTTCTTCTCCAGCTCGGCATCTTCCAGAGCGCGGAAGCCAACACACCAACCTTCGAGCAAGACGAATTCGACTCTCTCCTCGCCCTCGTTCACCTTTTCCCACTGCGCCTCGGGTGCACGGTCCCCCGCACCTTCGAAGGCGGATTTGTCGTAAACTGGGATGGAAATATCAGGCCGGCGATCACGCAAAGCGGCAAGCGTTTCGCGCGCCAAAGGCAGATCATGGGTCGAAGGCTGCCCCCGATGTTGAATGAGGGGGTTGGAAGGATCAGAGGCGGCGAGGCGCTCCTGGTCGGCGTGGGTGAGATAAAAGTCATCGATGGAGACGACTGCGGTAGGGAGCGAGTATGGCGGCGAGCGGAGGGTCTTTTGGAGAGCCGAAACCTGTAAGGAGTGGTGTCGTGAGTGACGAGTTCTAATGGTGCTGTGGTTGACTTTGGGCCAAAACGGGGTAAGCGTACCAGAGTCGTCTTCCCCGCGCCTTGGACACCGTTCAGACCCACGATGAAGGGGCGAACAGGCTCTCCATCTGGGCGCGCAGCATTGCGGTGCAGCTCAAGCAGACGGAGCAGAAAAGGGACGACGTGCTCGGACTTATCGTCGACAATCATGATGAAGGGCAGATGATGGTGGTGACAAGGACGGACATGCATGTGAAGTGCCAAGTGAGTGTGCCCAGCCTGGGGATGTCCATATGGCACGTGCACCCCGCAGAATCCGGGCGCCCCGCGTTTTGGCCAATGGGTGGACAGGCCGGCCGTCTACCGAGGCTCTCTGACGACGTTAGCCGGGCATTGAGCTCGGCTTTGGAGTTCCCCAGAAACATGGCCTGCCGATAGCATCATATACTGCTACTCAAACTGTCTACCTCCATTCCTCTCCATCGACACACTCTGCCTCTGCTTATCGACCCATCTCCTGCTTCTGAGCGCGATCCAGCGTCGTTTGAGTCTCTTCATCGTCCACTTTTGTCCCGCAAGATGGCTGATCAACTGCGGTACGACGGCCAGACCGTTGTCGTCACTGGTGCTGGCGGCGGTCTCGGCAAGGCATATGCCACGTTCTTTGGCAGTCGGGGCGCAAACGTGGTCGTCAACGATCTGGGTGGTTCGTTCAAGGGCGAGGGCACCTCGACAAAGGTGGGATGACAGCTCCATGTCTACAGCAGCCTGGAGCCCAAGACTGACATGTGGAACTCCCAGGCCGCAGATGTCGTCGTCGACGAGATCAAAAAAGCCGGCGGCAAGGCTGTTGCAAATTACGATAGCGTGGAGAATGGCGACAAGATCATCGAAACAGCCATCAAGGCCTTTGGCCGCGTCGATATCCTCCTCAACAACGCTGGTATCCTCCGCGACGTCAGCTTCAAGAACATGACCGACCAAGACTGGGACTTGATCAACACAGTACACGTCAGAGGTGCATACAAGGTACGGATCACAGAATCAAATGACGGGAGAATTCGGATTGACCTCACGCAGTGCGCAAGAGCGGCTTGGCCACACTTCCGGAAGCAAAAGTATGGCCGGGTCATCAACACGGCATCTTCTGCTGGACTGTTTGGAAGCTTCGGCCAATGTAACTATTCGGGTATGATAATTGATGAATGTGCCGAGTTGCAATGCTGACCCTGGATAGCCGCCAAACTTGCCCAGGTTGGCTTCACCGAAACCCTCGCCAAGGAAGGCCTCAAGTACAATATTCTCGCCAACGTCATCGCGCCCATTGCTGCTAGCCGAATGACTCAAACCGTTATGCCCCCGGACATTCTCGAGAACCTCAAGCCTGATTGGGTAGTTCCTCTTGTGGCAGTTCTCGTACACCCGTCAAATACTGAGGAGACTGGCTCCATATTTGAGGTTGGCGGAGGACATGTCGCGAAGCTGCGGTGGGAGCGCGCCAAGGGTGGTCTCCTCAAAGCCGACAGTTCCATGACCCCTGGCGGTGTCCTGGCTAAGTGGAAGGACGTCAACGACTTCTCACAGCCCGAGTACCCGACTGGTCCAGCCAACTTCATGGAGCTGTTGGAGGAGGCCCAAAAGCTTCCTCCCAACCAACCGGCTGAGAAGCTCGAATTCAAGGACAAGGTCGTTTTGATCACTGGCGCTGGCGGTGGACTCGGACGCTCGTACGCTCTTTTGTTCGCCAAGCACGGTGCCAAGGTTGTCGTCAATGACCTTGTCAACCCAGACAATGTCGTCAACGAAATTAAGAATGCGGGCGGCGTCGCCATCGGCAATAAAGCTTCTGCAGAGGAGGGTGAGGTTGTCGTCAAGTCTGCCATTGATGCCTTTGGCCGCATCGACATTATCATCAATAATGCTGGTATCCTCCGGGACAAGGCTTTTGCCAACATGGACGATAGCCAGTGGGATTCGGTCATGAATGTCCATCTCCGCGGAACATACAAGGTGACCAAAGCAGCATGGCCCTTCATGCTCAAGCAGAAGTATGGCCGCATCGTGAACACGACTTCGACCTCAGGAATCTATGGCAACTTTGGCCAAGCCAACTACGCCGCAGCAAAGAGCGGTATCCTCGGGTTCTCCAGGGCCCTTGCGCGCGAGGGCGCCAAGTACAACATCTACGTCAACACCATTGCACCAAACGCCGGTACTAACATGACCCGATCTATTTTGCCAGAGGAGCTCGTCCAGGCCTTCAAACCCGACTACGTTGCCCCTCTCGTTGTTGCTCTTTGCTCTGACAAGGTCCCCGACCCACCTACTGGCGGTCTCTTCGAGGTCGGTTCTGGCTGGCAAGCGCGTACCAGGTGGCAGCGAAGTGGAGGCCACGGCTTCCCGGTCGATGTTCCGCTCACCCCTGAAGCCGTCAAGGGTGCGTGGCAAAAGATTACCAACTTTGATGACGGTCGTGCAGACCACCCAGAGGATGGAAACGACGGTCTCAAGAGCATTATGGCCAACATGAACAACCGTTCTGGAGGAGCGGCGGGTAAGTCGAAACTTTAGATTGGTGACCCCGGCAGATCTTTCAAATCTTTCCTCTTTTGCACGTCTTGTGAATAGCTTCAATGTATACCCGTTTATTCCATCTATCAAACTTGCACAAGCCCCGATATTGAACATCTAATGACATTATGCGGCTTCAGAATCAGCAGGAGAGGGCAACGAGATTCTCCAAAACATCGAGAATGCGAAGAAGGCCAAGGGTCAGGGCACTGAGTTCCCTTACGACGACCGCGACGTCATTCTGTACAGTAAGTCTTATTTTGGGAATCACCTCTCTTGTATCTAACCACTGCAGACCTCGGAATCGGTGCCAAGCGTACAGACCTGCACTTGGTATATGAGAACCACGACTCCTTCGGCCCCGTCCCAACCTTTGGCGTCATCCCGCCCTTTAACGCCGTGCTGCCTTTTGGCTGGGACGACATTGTACCCAACTTCTCGCCCATGATGCTGCTACACGGCGAGCAATTCCTCGAGATCCGCAAAAACCCGATCCCGACGGCCGCGACGCTGGTTGCAACCCCCTTTCTCGTTGAAGTCGTCGACAAGGGCAAATCCGCCGTCGTGACGTACGGCTCGCTCACGACCATTAAGGAGACGGGCGAAGAGGTGTTTTACAACGAGTCGTCGGTCGTAATCCGCGGCAGCGGCGGCTTCGGTGGCCCCAAGAAGGGCACCAACCGCGGCGCTGCCACTGCTGTGCACGCACCGCCAAAGGGCAAGGAGAATAGCCCTGACAAGGTCGTCGAGGAGAAGACGAGCGAGGAGCAAGCGGCTCTTTACCGCCTCAGCGGCGACCGCAATCCTCTCCACATCGACCCCGAGTTCAGCAAGGTTGGAGGCTTCAAGACGCCGATTCTACACGGCTTGTGCAGCTTTGGCATTGCTGGCAAGCATATTCTGAACACGTATGGCCCGTACAAGAACATTAAGGTCCGTTTCGCGGGCACAGTCATTCCGGGTGAGACGCTCGTTACCGAGATGTGGAAGGTGGGCAAGGGCGTCGTGTTCCAGGTCAAGGTCAAGGAGACGGGCCGCTTGGCCATCGCTGGGGCTGGGGCTGAGTTGTTGGATGCCGGCAAAGCGAAATTGTGAGTAGGGGATCGGAAGGGGGAGAGGAACGAGAAGGAGAGAAGAAGAGGGAGAGAAAGCTCGAGTCGACGCACGCGCGTAGCGGAGGGTTTGAAAAAGTGAGCTGGGATTTGGGATGGGCTTGGGCTTGGTTGGTATTCTGGTTGCCTGTTCGCCCTGTAGGTCTTTGTAATCTTCTCCATTCTGAAACGTCGATTTACAAGTCTCACTTGACTTGACGCCTTTCCCTCCCGTCCTTCTTTCCCGCCCAACACACGGCCGACAGCGTGCTATCCTGCCCTTCTTGCCGTCTCAAGTATACCGACAGCCAGTTCTCAGCATCACATCTCCGGCTCATGAATCTTCCCCTTGCCTTCTTCGCCCCAAACGCCCCCTTCCCCGACGCCCTTTGACATAAAAAGAAGTGGAGCTCAATACGAGGAGCCGCAGCCGCAGTTGCGGGCGAGTGAACAGGCTGATTCGGGTAGCACCCGAGGCATTAACGTACTTCTAGGGCTCTTCTTTTCTTTTCCCTTCTTTTCCCTTCCTCTCTTTTCCCTTCTTTTCTTTTCTTTCTCCCTCTCCCTTCCAAACATGAGTACTGCAAGCGAGTGAAGAGAAAGAAGCAGCCGACGCCAGATCTGCCAGCTTGCGACTTCACCAAACTTCGCCCCGAGCACAACGCACTGCTACCTGATCGATGCCTTGCCCCGTCATGACCTAGACATCGCCCGTGTATTCATTGTAGATCGACGAAGCTCGGAGGCCGTGGGATGAATATTGGCATGGTTGGCCGAGTTCATGAGAAGGTAGGATGGTCTGGTGTTTGCGATGCGATAGAGGGAGGGGACGAGGCGGAGGATGAAAAGTGAAAGAT
>JAIFKG010004663.1:0-11472 GCA_020351975.1 Phyllosticta ampelicida
CATCGCCTCTCAGGAGACTGACCCTCTATACACAGTGGCATCTTTGGTTACGTCAACTACCTAGTCGAGAAGGACCGCAAGTACATTCTCAGCACTCTCGTCAATGGCGCGTTGCCCCTCCAGAGCTACCCCTCACCCCTACATTCTTCAGCCCCGCGCTAACGCATCCTTTAGGCCTCTCTCGCCTAGAGTACCGCGGATACGACTCGGCCGGTCTCGCTGTCGATGGTGACAAGAAGAATGAGGTCTTTGCATTCAAAGAGGTTGGCAAGGTCGCCAAGCTGAAAGAGCTCATTGACGAGCAGAAGCCCGACCTGGCCAAGGTCTTTGACTCGCACGCCGGCATTGCCCACACCAGGTGGGCAACTCACGGTGTGCCCTCGCGCGTCAACTGCCATCCCCACAGGTAAGCCAGTCGCTCTCGCTCCAATCGCGTGTCCTGTGAGCAGATGATTGACCAAGCTGCCAACCAACAGGTCCGACCCAACCTGGGAATTCTCCGTCGTTCACAATGGTATCATTACCAACTACAAGGAGCTTAAGGCGCTCCTGGAGACCAAGGGCTACAAGTTCGAGACGGAGACGGATACCGAGGCCATCGCTAAGCTGGCCAAGTACATCTACACCAATCACCCTGACATCGACTTCCCCGTCCTTGCCAAGGCTGTCATCAAGGAGCTGCAAGGTGCCTTTGGTCTTCTCCTGAAGTCCGTCCACTACCCCCACGAGGTGATTGCCGCCCGCAAGGGTTCACCCCTTGTCGTTGGTGTGCGGACGCAGAAAAAGATGAAGGTCGACTTTGTCGACGTCGAGTTCTCCGACGCCGACGCTTTGCCTGCCGAACTTGCCTCGCAGAACGTCGCCCTGAAGAAATCCAACAGCCTACTTGCTCCCCCCGACAAGTCCCTGCTCCACCGCTCGCAGTCGCGTGCTTTCCTCTCGGACGACGGTGCGCCCATGCCCACCGAGTTCTTCCTCTCCTCCGACCCCTCCGCCATTGTCGAGCACACCAAGAAGGTCCTCTACCTCGAGGACGACGACATTGCCCACATCCACGAGGGCCAGCTCAACATTCACCGTCTTAACAAGGACGACGGCGCTAGCAACGTCCGTGCGATCCAGACCCTGGAGATTGAGCTCCAGGAGATCATGAAGGGTCAGTTCGATCACTTCATGCAGAAGGAGATTTTCGAGCAGCCCGAGTCGGTCATCAACGCTATGCGTGGTCGTCTCGACATCGCCAACAAGAGGGTCACTCTTGGCGGCCTACGCCAGTACATTACTACCATCAGGCGTTGCAGGAGAATCATCTTCATTGCTTGCGGTACCTCGTACCACTCATGCATGGCTGTCCGTGGTATTTTCGAGGAGCTCACGGAGATTCCCATTTCGGTGGAGCTGGCCTCGGACTTCCTCGACCGTCAGGCGCCCGTTTTCCGTGACGACACCTGCGTGTTCGTCTCTCAGTCCGGTGAGACGGCCGACTCCCTCATGGCCTTGCGCTACTGCTTGGAGCGCGGTGCTCTGACCGTCGGCATCGTCAACGTTGTCGGTTCCTCCATCTCCCTCCTCACCCACTGCGGTGTCCACATCAATGCCGGTCCCGAAATCGGTGTTGCATCCACCAAGGCCTACACCTCCCAGTTCGTCTGCATGGTCATGTTTGCTCTGTCGCTTAGCGAGGACAGGGCATCAAAGCAGCACAGGCGCGAGGAGATCATGGAGGGTCTCGGCAAGGTGTCGGACCAGTTCCGCCAAATCCTGAAGCTCGACCAGAGCATCAAGGAGCTTTGCCAAAAGTTCAAGAACCAGAAGTCCCTTCTGCTGCTCGGCCGTGGCGCGCAACACGCCACTGCCCTCGAGGGTGCTTTGAAGATCAAGGAAATCTCCTACCTTCACTGCGAGGCTGTCATGTCTGGTGAGCTCAAGCACGGTGTTCTTGCGCTGGTAGACGAGAACCTCCCCATCGTCATGATCCTGACCCGCGACGACATATTCGCCAAGTCCCTCAACGCCTACCAACAGGTTATTGCCCGCGGCGGTCGTCCCATCATCATCTGCAACGAGAACGACGAGGAGTTCCCGGCAGACAAGACCGAGAAGATTCAAGTGCCTCGCACCGTCGATGCTCTGCAGGGTCTCCTCAACGTCATTCCCCTCCAGCTGATGGCTTACTGGCTGGCCGTCGGCGAGGGTTTGAACGTCGACTTCCCTAGGAACCTGGCAAAGTCTGTCACCGTCGAGTAAGCATGCCGACGGTGGCCAAGGCGAGCCGGAATAGAGGGAAAGGCGTACGGAAAAAAGCGTTTGCGAATGATCATGCTCAGCTGGATATGGGCCTCTCGGACAGCATTGGTTTTTCCGGATTCGAATTGTATTGTAAGGTTCTCTTTATGCATTGGATTAGGGATGGGGGGGGGAACGCAGTGAGGAGGCAGATACCAAGCTGTGCGAGGAAAGGGAATAACGCGCCATTACAGTAGATGTGACTACTGGTAGACGAGGCCACCTGATGTAGTAATACGATCGACGAGTTTCAAGGTTTTGATCTCCCTGCTCTGCGGTGGTGGGAATTATTGTAGCTATCACATGGATGCGGCGGATGGCTGGAGGAGTCGAGGCGTACATTCTGCGCTCCCCGCTGGCGGGCGGCTTGTCCATCGCGGGGCTAATGCATCGTACCTTAGATCTTCGTTAGCTTGCTCAACACCACACCTACATCCCGCCACTGTCATTTCTTGCATCAATCCAAGCCTTATAATTTCGTACCCGATCGCATCTACGCCTCTTCGATCTAGCCAACCATGGCGCCACTCAAGGGACCCGGTGAAGCGCGCACCTATGACGGTAAGAAGTCGACTCCCGGAAGCTCGCCTTGACTTCTCTTGCGCAGCACTCTGACGTCTACCACAGGCTCCAACCTGCGTATCGGCATCACCCATGCGAGATGGAACACCAAAATCATTGATGCGCTCTTGACCGGCGTAAAGAAGGAGCTGGCGGCGGCTGGCGTCAAGAGTGAGAACATTGTCATTCAGGATGTGCCGGGAAGCTACGAACTACCATTCGCTGTGCAGCGGTATGTCGCCGGAGCTAGCTCAATCGCCAGATTCATTCAGAGCGTTTCAAAAACGGACGCTGACCGCTGCCTTGCCACAGGATGTACGCTTCCTCTCAGATTCAGGCTTCTTCATCGTCCGGCGGCGGCGCTCTTGTTAGCGCTGCAACCGACCTGCTTGGAGCCTCGTCCTCCCAAACCGACTTGACCACCCTCGCCTCGTCCAAGGGCGACAAAGCCTCGACCGCTCCTTTCGATGCCATTATCGCCATCGGCGTCCTCATCAAGGGCGAGACGATGCACTTTGAATATATTGCCGACGCGGTCAGCCACGGCCTGATGCGCGTGCAGCTTGACGCCAACGTCCCGGTCATCTTTGGCCTCCTGACAGTGCTGAATGAGCAACAAGGACTCTACAGGGCGGGCATTGCGGGCAATGGCACCGAGGGTCACAACCACGGCGAGGACTGGGGCAAGGCAGCTGTGGAGCTGGCTGTGAAGAGGCGAGGCTGGGCAGAGGGCAAGTTCGAGGAGTAAAGATGGGCTCTGGGGCAAGAATATACAGCATCTGATGCTGGCATTGGGAATCGAATGCTGTGTATGGGTCTGCGCAAGCTGCCCGGCAGTATTTGGGTGAAAGCATCGCGTTGGGAGCAAACGGTGCTACAGATTTTTTGGAAGTCTACAGCAGTCAGCCATCATGGTACAATACAAACGGTCTTGAAGTCCACTAAAGAAGCATGCACACAGAGAACACGGTCAACATCATGTCTTCAACCCGAAGCTACGGGCGTTGATACTCTGCTGTCGCTCGCCGAGATCGTACACGTCCTATGTTGTTTCATTCCTTGCCTAGCTTCCCAAGTTCGAAAGCAGGGATGGCTCGCGGATTGACGCGCAGTATGCCGCAGCGTCGAAGCATGCCCAGATGCATGTAGTCGGCTGTCCTCCAGTCGCACAATCTTGCATCTCACATTGCAGCAGTCGAAAGGTCCGCAGTTGACGCCCCGAAAGCCGTTTTGAAAGTTAGCGGTCGGCAGAGTCGCTGGCACTCAGACACGGCACCAAGAGCTCACGTGAGCGCATCCTGCCTGCTGTAGTCCAATGCACGTCTTGATGTCAAGTATCCTTTCAAATTGTTCGATGCGATGCTTGAAGCGTGATGGCGCTCGTCAAATGCGCGCGGCGTAGGGTTCTGGTATTGAGAATCGGACACATAGGACCGTAACACACCAGGCGTCGACTGCGGGTATGCGCAAGCTGCATCAATGAGGTTGGATTTCAGATAATGCCGGAGAACATAGATCCAGATACAGTAAAGAATCCGGGGGCGTTCGAGTTGGTTGTTGACGAAGGAGTTGATGAGGTTTTGGGCATGAGGAGACGGACCAGATTGCGCTGGCTGAACCAAGGGGAGGCCGCGCTAATCCTCAGTCGCCAAAGCGTTCGACCTCCCCGCCGCCACGACACCATACCGACCTCCTCCTCTATCCACGGGTGTTACTCTCTGCTGCATCCTGTTGTGTGTCAGACGAGAGCGACACGTTCTTTTCGCTACTTCTACTTCCGTTCGGCGTCCCCGAGGGAACCTCGAGTCAGCGATCGGTCTCTCGTGTGCATTTCGCGCTCCACCTTGCCGCGTCTCCAACCCTCGCGCTCAACCAACACTGGCGCTGCCCCGGCTCGGCTCTCATCCTCATCTCGTTCGTCCGCTAATATCCAAGATTCCCGAAAGCGCGATGGTTGCTCAGTGGACTAGCTCGTGGTGAAATGTCTCGCGCGTCAGCGGGCTTTGCGGACTTCTTCCCTAATGCGCCTTCGGTTTTGAAGGACAAGCGCAAGAAGCCTTCACCAGGGTCTCATCAGGCCGACAGAGAGACAGAGTCCTCGCGATCCCCTTTCCAACCGGACGCAGACGAGAGCGCCAGCCATTCTCCAGCTGGGCGGCACAAAAACGAAAGCGCAGGTGCCAAGAGATTCCAACACCGACAACCTCAAGAAGACGATGAGGAATCGCAACAAGCTGAATCTGGCGACCTAGTGATTGGCGCTGGCTCGGCAAGTTCACTTTCAAGTGCCACTTCCTCAGTCTTCAGCTCCCACAACATCAGCCGGCAGACAATGTCATATCCAGGGACAAATTCTTCCATTCACGCCCTAACACCTCTTACAAACACCGAATCCTCGCCTCCAGAAAAGACGCACAGTCCTAGACCTCCGAAGAGCTCCATCGAGCGAATGTCTTCCACGCACGTTACCGCATTGAGCGCGCCGCCGCCGGCTGCCTCACGGGATCCTGCCACGACCGATGCGATCACGCCAGCAACCACCCCTCCCCAGTTTCGGAGACAAGCAAGGCCAGGTCCCGGAGAAGACAAAGGTTTCACGACCGTCTACGACCCTCAACTCGACCCAAAGATCTCAAAAGAGGATAAACACAAGCGCAAAGCGGCTTACCGACCAATACCTCGAGATGTACGTTCGGTTGCCTTGTTTCCGCATACTTGCATACTATAATTTGTGGAGTAACTCTGGTCGTGTACCTGGCTAATGCTGTTGATTGAGTAGGACACCGCGGCACCCCCAGATCCTCGTCTGGCTATAGCCGGGTACACGGCCGGAGTCCACAGCGCAACGCGGGCGGTGAATAAGGCCAAGCTCAGACTTGCGCCCTATAATGTCAAGCCGTACGCTCCCGACAAGAACACAGTCGGTCCAGGTCCGTCAACGCGGATCCTTGTCACAGGTCTCGACCCGTTTACGCCCGAAACGCAAATCCGCACGACCTTTGGCAGCTATGGAGAAATTGCCGAGTTTGACAATAAGATTGATCCTGCCACCGGGAGCTTTCTCGGAATTTGCTCCATTCGTTACAGAGATAGCAAGCCGCTGCGAGGGCAACCTGTCCCTGCTGCTTCTTCGGCAAAATTGGCGGTGGAGCAAGGAAATGGACAGAGAATCCAGCTTCGGCAGATCAAGGTAGAATTGGATCGGGAAGGGCGTCGCTGCAAGAGGCTGGTTGACGATGTGGTCAAGCGTGCTAGGGCAAAACAACAGAAGGATGAGGCAGCCACGGCAAAAAAGGCGCCATCAGCGACGCCTGGCACACCTATCGTTGTCCCCTCCTCTGAACCACCACCGAATGCGCCAAAGGGACCCTCCGGCAAAGGCGCACGGCCACCCTTTGCTGCAGCTTATCCCGGAATCGCCCCGAAACCGATTCGCCCTGAGCATGCACTTCTCGAAAGAGAGCCAATCGTCGATTCGATAAAATGGAAACCATATATTTTCATTGCACACTGCTACGTCCCGGTTCTCGGCACAACGATACCCCACTTGAAGAAGCGGTTAAAGATGTATGCCTGGTCGGAAGTGCGCCTGGATCGGACAGGTTACTACATTATATTCGAGGATTCCAAGCGTGGCCAAGACGAGTGCCACCGCTGCTACCTTGAATGCAACATGCAGGCACTATTCACTTACGTCATGAACATGGAGTGCAACAAGTATGGGAATCCAAACTACGTTCGCAGTCCAAGCCCGGAGCGTGTTCAGGCAGAGAAGCGTCAAAAGGAGGTTGAAATGGAGATTCGGCGGGAGGAGGAGATGGATCTCGAAGAGGAGAAGAAGGAACGTGCGGACAATCTGGATCCGGTTAGAGCCGCGCGCGAGAAGTTGGAGACGGAGCTGGTGGAGCAAGTAATGAGCGACATCAAGGCAAGGATTGCTGCCCACGCAATCTTCGATTTCCTTGATCCAGCACGGCATGCGCAGAAGAGAAAGGAGATGGGAATTCGGGAACCTACGACCACGGAGACAAAGGCTCCAGCTATGATCTTCAGCACGGTGGACAATTTTGTTCCTCACAAGAAGTTTGGCAAAAACAAATCATTGCGCAAGAGCCTAGCACATAGCTTTGGCCACGGCCCGCGAGGCCGCAAGGGTCATGAGGTGAATGCTTTCGCAGACGAACGTCGCAGAAAACCGCCGCCGAAAAAGCCTGGTCACGCCGCTTTCAGGAATCTGCATCGCCAGATGCAGAGTTTCGAAGACGAGGACTCTGATGACGAGCAAAGTACTTTCACAAAGGACACAGAAGAGCAAGACAGCAGATCCATCAGTCGTCTGTCCTCGGTGGCACCAGAGGATGAAGAGGACATCATCCAGTTGCGGCCATCAAAGCGTCGGAAGCTTGAGCCTTTGTGGAGCGATGACTCGGATGCGCAAGCCCGCAAACTGTTTCCCCATCTTGTCAACAAGGACCCTAGCGAGATGGCGGATGGCGAGCTTGACCAAGTTGTCCACGCTTTTCCTCACACGTCTGAAGTCTTTAAACGCTGCAAGAAGGAGCTCAAATACCGCAAAATCATACGCGACGCAGAAACCATGTTTGCCGAGGACGAAGAAGAGTCTAGGGCCGGCAGTGTGATTCCATCCACCGAAGCAGCAACGACACCTGATCGCTTCGAAGAAGAGGCTGCGGTGGAGACTCCAGAGCCTGAGGCTCAGCTGCCAAAGAAGAAGCCCGCAAAAACGAAAAGGAAGACCAAGAAGCAGCAGCTGGAGGAGGAGCTCCGGCCCTCGCCACTCAAATCCGAAATCGAAGAAGTTGTCGCAGACGAACAGGAGCCTGTCGAGGAGCCAAAGAAACCTAGCGTTGTTCTTGACAAGCTTCCCCGCGACCCGATCTGGGGTGTGTCGACTGATCACCCACGACCAACGATCGAGGAGAAGCTGGACTACGTCTTTGACATTGATGGAATTCAGCACACCATCAAGGACGTTGAGGATCTCAAATTCCTGGCGGTGGCGCTTGAGAACGTACGACAATCTTCTATCAGCAACATCAACCTCTTTGCCTACAAGGAGAAGCTTGTCAAAAAGCTCAATACTGGCTTTGAAGGCGTCTCCTACAAGGCAGTCAAGATTGAGGAATACTACAAGCCTAATTCGACTGGTTGCGCAAGGACCGAGGGTGTGAAGAAGATTCTGGAGGCAGAAAAGTCCAAATATCTTCCTCACCGCATTCGTGTGCAAAAGGCCCGGGAAGAGCGTGAGGCATTGGCAAAGAGCAATCCTGCAGCTGCCGCGGCTATGATGGCGAAAGCAGCGGCAGCAAGCAAACCGGCACCCGTTACAAACTCGCGGTCTACTCGTGTCAATAACCGCCGTCTGGTTAACGAGATTAGCACACAAAAGCAGGCGTTATCTTCCGATGGCGATCAAATCTCCCTTCGGTTCAACCAGCTCAAGAAGCGCAAGAAGCTGGTCAAGTTCGATCGATCTGCTATTCATAATTGGGGTCTTTATGCGCAGGAAGACATTTCTGCCAATGACATGATCATCGAGTACGTGGGAGAAAAGGTCCGCCAAAAGGTTGCCGACATGAGAGAATTCAAGTACGACAAACAAGGTGTTGGTAGCAGCTACCTCTTCCGCATAGATGAGGATACCGTCATCGACGCCACCAAAAAGGGTGGTATTGCGAGATTTATCAATCATAGCTGTACGCCAAACTGCACGGCAAAGATTATCAAGGTTGATGGGACAAAACGAATCGTCATCTACGCCCTGAGGGATATCAAGATGAGTAGGTGTTTGCCTCGCTGCCCCCTAAGCTTCGATGCTAACTATTGTAGACGAGGAACTTACGTACGACTACAAGTTCGAACGCGAACTTGGCAGCGATGACCGCATCCCCTGTCTCTGTGGCTCAGTGAATTGCAAGGGCTTCCTCAACTAGTCTCCATCCCCAGGTCTCGTGCCAGTGCTTGATACTGCGCATCTCTCTCGCAAACAAACCCCACCTCCTGTTGAACACTTTGAATTTCGGGAACAAGCGCGCCTACTTTGGGCCCGGCGCCCCTTTGCCGTAGCTTCGTCTGATTTTCAATCCTCAATCCGTGTGATGACAGTTCTCTTTTCTGCTTCATTGATGCGACTTAATTCTCTTTTTTTGATTCTTCGACCGAAATAAAATGGGGCGGAAAATCTGCATCGGATGGGGGCGCACACTCCAAGGGGGCTCTTGGAGAGGCTGCGCAAGTGGCGACACAGCGGCCCAGCCTCATAATGAATTCTGACGGGTTCTTGTCTCGCGGGGAGCAAGGTCAAGCATCCTGCAGCCTTTATTGTCTTGTTTTAGCACACATTGGAGAACAGAGGACGAACGGAAAACAGGGTGACGGAGGCGGCAAAGACCGAGCCTCACGGGGACGATCTCCCGCGCGCACATCAATCAGCCTCATCAAGAATGACGTTGGCGTGCGCGCCCTGCGACGGTCGACCTGTATCATTTGTACAAATTAGATATCGTAGTCGTCGCGACGATGGAATGCCAGATGATGCGGCCAGTTGTTTGGTCTGCACTCGTCTTCTCAACCGCTCAAAATGATGCTCGAGCCTTTGATCTGATTTTCCAAAATGCAGTTGAATGCATAGAGTTGCCTCTTTGAGTTCCATGTCCGAACGAACGGCCCGACTGGTCGATTGAGTAGCTTCGTTTCTCACCTGCTTTCGCGTCTTCTTCGTGTCACGACATCCTTTCCTATCCGACCTATTCTATCGGTAGTCGCCAGCCATGTCGCCCAATACGCAACTAGAATCAGCCCCAGCAGCGCCATCGTCCTCCGACATCTCAAATCACAAATCCGACATCCGCACCCAAATATGGCGCCAACTGCGGGCCGTCGCCTTTCCAGACTCGCGCTTCGACTTTGACTTTTCTTCCTTCATCCCCGACTTTGAGGGCTCGCCTGCAGCCACGGACCTGCTCACATCTCTGCCCGCCTACAAGCGCGCGCGCACAGTCTTCATCGCGCCCGACAATTGCCTTGAGCGGTTGCGACGCGAGGCGCTACGCGATGGCAAAAATGTCCTGCTCACGACGTACGGCATTCGGCGCGGATTTTGGCTGTTGGAGTCGGAGAAGATTGGCGAACGGAGTTGGGAGTATGCGGCGACTTTGGACGGGATGGAGCGCGTGGGACGGCGGGTTGGGCTAGCCGAGTTGATGGCACTTGCAGAGAAGGAGAAGGAGAAGGAGGTGGGAACGCGTGTGGTCGACCTTCTCGTCACAGGCACCGGCGCCATCAACAGTAGCGGCGTGCGCTTCGGCAAAGGGCACGGTTTCTTTGACCTTGAATGGGCACTGCTGTATTCAATCGGCGCTGTAGACGTCGATACAACTACTGTGGCGGTCGTACATGACTGTCAGATTGTGCCGGACGATGTGCCACTGGCTCCGGACGTGTTTGATACGGTGGCTGACTTTGTCGTCACGCCGACAAGTACGCTGGAGGTGCGAGAACCACAAAAGCCGACGGTGGGAATCCTGTGGGATAGGTTGCAGGGCAACATGGTGGAGGGGATTCCGCCGTTGAGAGAGTTGAGGGAATTGATGCAGGAACGGGGATGTGAGAGAAGTGTCGAGTTGAGGGATCAAACGGCGAGCCAAGCTCGTTCTCGTCATACGAATGCGAAGCACTGACTGATGTCGGCCTATTGAGCCTGGATGGATATGTGGTGTGCATTCTGCGTCTGACTTTTGTCATCTAAAGGGAGCCAACTCTCGGCACTAACGCGCCCCTGCAAAAGCACTGCCTTTGGATTTATCAATCCAAACTCAACAGACGTCCATCTTTCGGCAGCCCTTTGCATATGAATGCGAAAAGGTACTCTTCCTTCTTGGCACTTTTTGCTGACCGGGTAGCTTGAACCTCCCTTTTAATCCAAGAAACTCTTATTGATCTTCACTGCAGAATGATAATGAACCTCATAGTCAGCATCTTCAAACTTTTCCACGCTACTGTGACCTTTTACCAAATCCTTCTATCACTTATGTTTCGAATGCTTCCTGGCCTGAAGTTAGACCACTGGAATGAAAAGCTAAGGTGAACACCGCCAACAACGCCAATAAGAAAGTGCGCGAGCTTTCAGAGATAGGAGTGATGTTACGAACAGTTCCTCATATTTTAGAGGTGGAAGGGCAGTTTTGCACCTATGTCTGCAAACGCATGTGTATGCATACAAGAAGCCATCATGTGTACAAGACGTGGGGTTTCTGCTCGTCCGTATCTCCTGCACACAAGCCAAAGATGCTCCTTGAAGATATAAATAAGCATTTGAATGCTGAGAAGAGGAATACTACTTCTCCATGGTTTGGTCACGAACCTCTGTGTTCTCCATGGCTTTCTTCGGCCTTTCAGAACCTCGGCGGGCTCGGTTTCAGGAGCAAAGTCAAAACCTTTGCCAGATTTCCCCATCAGTCTACGATGATGTTTTACCTTGTAAAGCTTGCCTAACGATCTTCGTCGTTTAATCCGGTCAGTATCAGTCAGCCAGTCGACTCATCCCCCAGGAATTCTGAAACCGTGTCGAACTATCGACACGGCCGTCCCGGCGCCGTACCCGAC
>JAIFKG010004674.1:0-11606 GCA_020351975.1 Phyllosticta ampelicida
CGATGGACGGTCGGGGGAGACTTTGCAGAAAAAGTTTGTAAAAGAAAAAATATGGGGAATCACCATACAAGGACAAAATGAGAACTGGTAGTGATGATGAAGAAACAAGACGTGGCGGCGGCGGCGACAGCAGCAGCAGTAGAGCACTAGATAATATAGGTCGGTCGTTGTAGACATAAATAAAGAACAAATAAAAGAAAAGAAAAAAGGGACTTGAGACAATTCCGCGCGCCTGTCGTTCTCGTGAAACTCTCCTCAGGGATGGTCCCTTGTCTTGCCACCACTGCTCCCTTTGATGTTGAGAAGTCGCGGGATTTCGCGGTCACGATTTGGGAACCACCAGCAAACTCCACAACGCACAACCACGTCTGTCTGGTGCGGAAACAAACAACCATAGGGAGAGATGTTTCGGAATCGTGAATCTGACGCCGCAGGACAGGTGAAGTCATACCTTTCTTGCCCTTCGGAGCAGTCGGCCAAAGGACCCACCCCACCGCTGTTCATTTCGAGGCAGTACCACGCGCCAATATCCCAGCATTTCCTTGGGTGCTCGGCCTGTATTGCGGAATATTGCACCGGTTGCCTTTGAACGGAAACGTCGATGGAGAACGCAGGAGCTCTAGTCCGGATCTTGAGACTGTTGACTTGACGTCTGTCTACTTCTCGCTAGAGACTTCGTATGTCATATCATTGAGAACAAGATTTCCAAGAATGCAGGGTGTTGCATCCGAGCGGATCGATGCGAGCTTCGTCATGAGCCACGCTCGTATGTCGACGCTCAAACCCTAATCCAAGTGATTGGTAAAGTATTCTCTCTAAAGGGGAGTTGGATGAGTGATGAGAGAAGAATCGACTTGCCTCATTGTTGCAAGAGTAGGGAAGGAGAGCTGGGAGAGACAAGTAGGTTCCAATTAGCATGACAGCGATCAATGTTTTACACTCCAACTTCAGTGCGAATGGCCGCCAGCCTTAATTCTTGGAAGTCTCAGTCGTGTTCATTCGACGACTTTCCGTCTCAGGAGACTCGCGAGGAAGCAGTTGGATTTCGCCTTCGGGGGCCGATATCAGTTTCCAGTCCAGAGAATCTAGATTGCGACGCATGTTCTCATATGATGAGAGAGTCTTGTCGCTGAAAACTTCTTGGGGATTGCCCTCCGAGTTTGCTAACAAGATAGCCGCAGCCGCAAAGCGCCCTGGATCATTAAGCAGCAAGCACCCGGGTCTTAGCGCAGTCGAAAGAAGAAGCACCGCGCAGCCAATTGGAGCTACAGTGACTTTTAACGCAGCGAAAATTTCGCGATGCAATATCAGCCTGCGCTTGACAGCTCAGACGGTTCCAGTCACTTGAAACGGCGAGTCACGTCTTGCCCAAAAGTTGACAACCTGAGAGAGGTCAGAGCTCCCCAGGGTTTCAACGTCCAGCCGAAAATTTTCAAGATCATCCATGTATCAATCGAGGTTCTCTGGATTGCCTTCCGTGAGGAACTCGAAGAAAAAATCTATCTTCGGCATGTCGCTTGGCTCATTGGGAGCGTCGACCACGGGAGAGCCGTAATCGAAAACATCCCCGACGTCTCTCACGTCGAGTTATTGGATCCAGGCACTGAGATAGATAAAAACACTTGAAATTGTAAGATTTGCGTCAGTTTTCATGGCGACACTTGAGTTGTCGAGTGTGTAGTCAATAACTTGGCCAGTAGAAATGTCGTCCTGTAGCGAGAATCTGATAGAACAAATTAGGCCCGTAATATTTCTTGCAGTAATGGGAGTAATCGAAGAAGTCTTAGGATCATCGTCATCATGCAAGTCGGAAGGTTTGTCTACAATATCCACAAAGGCTAGAGTGGCGGTGACAAATAGTTTAGTTGGATCAGAGTTAGAGCAGGATGGGAAATTCAACCAGGATGTTACAGCATCCGGAGTTCTGCTGTAATTTTGGTCCGGATTTCGGAATCAGACCGTCAGGTTTTGTCGAATGGGTGAAATACCCTTCGAGTTGCTGTTATCCTCTACGAAGGCCGTGAGATTGTGCGGCAATCCCTCGTGAACCGGTGAACTGTGCAAAGGAATGCATTGAACCTGGGTCGAAAAAGACCGAAGCTTGGCCTCCACGAGTGCGTTAGCAGTCACAGTAGCCAAATCACCAGGGAAAGTCTCGAATGCGTATGAATCTTTCGTCCATGGAAGGCCTCGTTCTTCCAAAGGTCGAAAGGTAGCCACTGCAGCATAGGATCCGTATCCGTCACGAGCTGGAGGCAGAACAAGAGATCCATTTCCATAGGCCAATGTTACATCGAAATTAGACGTAGAGTTCACGACGAGGTTCGTGGGCTCCTTGTTAGTTGTAAAAGCCTCAGATTTCAAAGCGTTTGCTAGCGGCGTAAGAGCACCACACACAAAGCTGACAGGTATTGCAAAGACGAGGCGAAAATGACGACAGCGGGCAGCATGAATAGTCCAAAGCAATTCCATTCTGGTGGTGCAGTCCAAGAGGACTGACTCAGAGGCCTCGACTTACTTGCCATTCATCAATGCCCAAGCAGCAACCTATTTCAAGTCACTCGTGACTGGTTTTCAGGGGAAAAAAAACAAAAACAGAGAACGAAACCGGCGGTTGGAAGGTACTTTGCGGCCCAGATCGAGTATTTGTGACTCTTGTCGGCAAAAACACCTTGGTCTCTTTTGAAGGCGGCATGAGTGCACGGCCGAGAGCGAGCAGGAAAGGAAGGTCTTGTGTCATGCATGGCTATGGCGTTTTTTGGACAATAGTAAAAACAGCATGAGCTTTCTCACTATTCCATGGGCCTATTGGTGACACGGTATGATATATGCAACCAGTATATCGATTCTATAACACAATTGGCAGAGCAGATTGCCAGCTACTCCAGTTTTGTTAATCGCCATTGTCGTCGAATTGAACGAGTCGAACGACATTCAGTTACCCTCTCCGAAGATGGTTTGCGGCAAAGTTCAATTGGGGGCTGTTGAGTTCTGCTCTTTAAGGAAAAATTGAACGTGCTACGTTGGGTCAGGCTCCCAACAAACCCGGAACGCCGACTTCATTCGGCGAGTGCTCTCGAATAAGGCGAATACTACAGAAATGACAAGATTGAGAATGCGCAAGAGGCGGAAGCTTCGATTTCTGGAAGAAGTAAGAAAATGAAAACACTACGAGACCTGTGCGGAGTTTGCACTGGTGAGCTCATAGACAGGTTTATTTCTCATAGCTGAAACATTGGAGAACGGAGCAAGCCTGACGGACTCTCCTCTGGTCAAGTCGGAAAATCGAGTCGAATGCAAGGAATAAAGACTTACCATCATCAGATATTCATCCATATCATTACATGTACACCCAAATAGGTCTCGCCGAGGGGATATCAGCACGAGAGGTGCCCAGAAGTGGTATCGACGACACCCAAAGAAATGCTCGCTCGAGCATGATCCGCTGCACCCATACGCCTTAAAAAGAAGCCCGAAGAGTGTAGAAGCCAGCAAACAAAAGAGAAGAGAATGCGTCATCTTGCTCATTTGACAAGCTTCTTCAACGACTCGAAGAAACCGCCCCCGCCACTACCACCGCTGCCATTCGTTGTGCTCTTACCCTTCCGTTTGTTTCGCTCATGCTCTCTTTCTTTCTCCTTTTCTCTTGTCCGACCGCTTCCACTGCTACGGTGTTTGCTCTCCATTACGTTGTCTCTTCGCCTGTCTTCTTCCGCAGGCACCCTGCTGCTCCGGTGCTTACCTTTGTCGCGCTCATGATCCGCAGCCCGCTCCCTCCCTTTGCCCTTGTTGCTTGTTCCGCCAACGGAGTTGTCCAGTGCGGCGGAGTTCCTCCGATGCTGATGATGCCGCTTCTCTCTGTCTCTCTCCCGGTCACCGTCGTGGTGCTCGCGTCGCCGGTGATGGTAGTGATGTTTTCGCTGCTCTGACGACCCGCCGCCGTGACTGGACCCCGGCTCCGCCGCTTCGCCGTCAATTTCGCGTTCAGTTTGGCCGTACTCGGCGAAATTTGTTGCGCGGGGCAGTCGTGGCGGGAGTTGGGCTTCTGCTTTTGGCCCCTGAGGTGATGTGGGTTCTGCTGCTTCTTGCACTGGACTTGATGGAGCCTGAGCTGGACTCGGCTCCTCAGGTACCGCGTCGACAGGCGCATCTTGTGGAATAGGGTCGTGAAGGGCCGGTGCTTCATTCAGGGAGCTTGTCGCAGTTTTTGAAGCTCGCCGCTCGGCCTTGCGCTCTTGATGCCTGCGTTCTTCGCTGGGAGTCCGATGGTGCTTGCGATGCGAACTGCTCCGATGGATCGCGCTCGGTCGGTGAGGGAATTCGGCTGGTCGCTCTCTTGCCTTTGACTTGCCTTTTTCGATTGTCTTTGTTACGACTGGCTCAGTGGTGGAACGACTGAGGCCAAATAGGCCACCCATGAGACTCTGGCGTTTAGGAGGAGGAGATGCAGCGCGAGGCTTGGTGGTATTCAAGTCCCCGGTGCGTCTACGTCGCGGTTTTGGTGCTTCCTCTCTGACCACTTCAGGGATTGGGGTCCTTCCTCGCGGCGGAATAGCAGGTGGGTAACTGTCTCCTTCTGCTTTTGGCACTCGTCGTTCACGATCACGATGTCTGCGCTCACGCTTCCGCAGCTTCCGCGCTTCCTCTCGCTCCAACTCCTCAAGCTTTTGCCGCTTCAATTCTCCCGCTTCTTGCAACTTCTTCGCCTCACGCTCCATCCTTATTCTTCGATTCTCCTCTTCTAGTCTTTCGTGGGCCTCTTTCCGGAGACGTTCTTTCTCCTGGAGGCGGGCTTCTTCTTCCAACTGCCGTAACTTCTCACGCTTTGCAGCAGCCTTTTTGGCCTCGCGCCTCTCCTGTCGTTCAAACTCATCCTGTGCGAGATCCCGGAATTTCAACTCGGCAGCCGTCTGCTCAGCTCTCAATGTTGCTTCCTCGACCTCAGTAGCTTCGCGCTCTCGAATCTCGCGGCGGCGACGTCTTCTTGTTTCATCATCGTCCAGATCCTCTGAAACATGAGACCTTCGGCGATCTTTCTTCCTCTGTCGATCCCCGCGGTCCCTATACTTTTCACCCTCCTCAGGCGCGTCGACAGGGATTGAAACTCGCCGGAAACCCTTATCAACAGTACCTCTACGAAGAAGAGGTGGGGCTTGATCACGACCGGATGACGAAATGGTATAGGAGCCTTTGTCAGTGCTCGTGGTGCTGTGGCGACGCAAATATGGATCGTTGTGGTATGAAACAGAGGACCGACGACGATGCTTTCGTTCCTTATGTGGATCTGAAGGAGACAGCGGCAAGTCATCAATCCGCTCAGATACGCTTTCCACAGATGAGGATTCTCCTGCCGGGGCTTCCGAGTGGTGTTGTTCTGCGGGTACCTCAGGCTCCGTTTCTGCGCTCGGCTGAACAAATGTTTCCAATGAGGGTTTCTCGACTTGTGCTGCTTCGTTTTCAACTTTGATGTCTTCGACCGGCAATGATGTAGAGACCGGCTCACTTGCCACAAGGGCACTCGGTTCAGACTGCTCCTCGATGACTAGAGACGGATCTTCCGTAGCAGATGGATCTTCAGCTTTCGGGGAGACCTCATCTTCTCGGGGTTCCGTTGCATCGCCATCTGGAATAATTGACTCCATCACATCCACCGATTCCCCGAGAATCTTGACATCTTCGAACGTTTCCTTCGGTACAGCAGTCGTCTCCTCAGTCTGTCTTGGTTGCTCGACGGGTAGGGAGTCTGGCTCGGTTGCAATGACTTCATCAACCCTCACTTGACCAACGCTCTCAACTGGCGGCGCAACAGGTAAGTTGTCTTTGGGCAATACATCTTCGGCAGTTTCTCCTGAATCCTCGGCCCACTGCTCGTCATCTTTGGATTCATCACTCGGAGGCCCATCCGCTGGAGGGTCTTCCACTGAAGGATCACTGCTGTCGCCATGCGTCTCTTCAGGGGCTGTTGATGGGCCAGGCACGTCATCATGTTGAGTCTCCGGTACGGCATCTACGGCAGCAGGGGAATTTTCGGTAGTTTCATCGTTTCGTGCCAATTTATTATCTTCTGATGCTCCTGGGTTGTTAGTTTCCTTTACCAACGGACTGTCACTGTGCAAAGGCTGTGCACTACCGTTGAGCTCTACCTGCTCGGGACGCACTTCAGAATTTTCTTCCCTGGAATCGTTTTGGGCAGAGTCTTGTGTCGTTACGTTGTCCGCGCTGCCGCTTTCCTCGGAAGATCCGCTGTCCTTCGGATCTGACTCTGCCGGGGACTCGCTCTCTTGTTTGTGGCCAGGTGAGAAGTCGGTTTGTGAGTCGGCGGTGTCTTCGAGAGGCGGGTTGCTGCTTTCTTGGCTGGCCATGTCATGTGTCTCGTTGACCGTGTCGCTTGATGTAGAGCCTTCATTCGTTTCTTTTGCGGTATCGTTCGTTCGAGGCCCTTCATTTATTTTTTGCGCAACAGGCTGAGACCCACCTTCGCCTGAGTTTTCGTTCCCCCGGAACAATTCTTCTGGGGAGCTATGATCTTCACTGGCAACAGCGCTTTCGCTCGGCTCTACTTGCACGCTTTTAGATTCGCCAGCACTCGAATCGACAACAGCTGAGTTTTCCTTTTTCCCATGATCCGGTGGCTCCTTTACACTCGACTCATCAGCAGTCGATCCCGGTGACTGTGCTTCAGACTCAGCCGCATCGTTATCGACCAAAGTCATCTTTCCCTGTTCGTCGGGGGGCTCTGAATTAGTAGAGGAACCAGCGACACCGTCATTGGGCTTTAATTTAGGCGACTCTTGGCTGGTAGAAGGCTCCGTCATAGCTGTATCTTCCCCCACATGTGTTTCAGAAGAGAGTGCTTGTGATGGTTTTGCCACGTCCTGAGTTCCGGCATCAGAGCTTTCATCTTCGTCTTGGGACTCGTCTTTTTCGCCAACTGCTGCCACCGTGCTGCTGGCGATTGACACATCATCCTCGTTCT
Organism: Phyllosticta ampelicida; assembly: GCA_020351975.1. Lineage (NCBI taxonomy): Eukaryota > Fungi > Ascomycota > Dothideomycetes > Botryosphaeriales > Phyllostictaceae > Phyllosticta > Phyllosticta ampelicida. The sequence continues at coordinate 6,977 of JAIFKG010004674.1, forward strand.
CGCTCCCGTCATCCTCATCGGAAAGATCCGATTGATTCTCATCGTCCAAGGCTTGCCCATCTTCAAGACTTTGAGCTTCTACGGGGCTGTTTTCTTGAAGTGAAGTGACCGCATCATCAGCGCTACTCAAGCCGCTCGCTTGAACTGCCTCGATTGAGTTTTCTAGATCTGAGTCGTGCGTTTCGGTCTGGCAGTCATGGGCTTCGACTAATTTGTCGTCCTCGTTGGTTGGGATAGCGTCATCTGTCCGCGCAACCGTTGCAGATTCTTGGCCATCTGGTTCGATGTCTTCACTTGCCTTTGACTCGCTTCCATCGCTGACAAGGCGCTCGGAACCATTCGGCGAGGCGTCCGGCTTTACGGCGGTTTCTTCGGAATTGGACTGTCCGACATCTTCACCTGATCCTTCGGCCACTTGTGTTCCAGTTCCCGACACGCTCGAGGCGTCAATGTCGGGATCAGCCTCTTGCCACGCGCTGTCAGATTTGCCGTCTTCAGCAACGACGCTGTCTTTCTGTTTAATTTGTTCGGTTTGGTCCGGGACACTTTTAGGCTCGGCTTCGGGCTCGGGCTCGGGAGGAGGAAGCGGCGGGTTCATGATTTCTTCCATGATTCTGTAGTCTGACTCGGTATAGTGTGGCTCTTCACCTTCAGTTGTGTCTTCCTCTTGACGCCCGTTGTGGTGATCTGTGGCGTCAGGTTGGACGCTTTTCTGGGTTTCTTGGAGACTGTCGGGCGCAACGGAGGAATCTACGGCCTGGCCCTCTTGAGACTCGGGTTTCTGGTCGGGTTCTTTACGTGTTGAGGTATCCTGATGATCATCGGGCAATGATGAGGTGTCCTTCGATTCGGGAGTGGTTTTGTTTTCATTGCCTTCATTTTCTTCGGGTGTCGATGAAGATTTCGAATCATCTTGCTGTGTCGCGACGTTTTCCGCAGATGATGCACCAGGGGGAGCTTCTTTGGGTTCAGACGAGACTCTTGCAGTCGCGCGTTCAACATCTTCGCTTTTCCTTGGCTCGTCACGTATTGTGTTCTCGACACCATCGGAGCTGGTAATTTCCTCTCCCGCTGATGGCTGTTCACCTTCTCCCCCTGCCGTTTGTTGTGCGGAGTCGACTTCACCGGATGGTTCTTGTGGGCCAGTGTCTTGCGTCAAGGTCTGCTCCGTCGGTGGAGCATTTTTGGATTCTTCAGTTGGCCTGTCCTCCTGGGCTCCGTCGGTATCCTCAATATTTTGCTCCCCGTCAGCAGTTGGTTTCGTATCACTTGATTCTGCGGACGGATCTATATTTTCGGGGTCATTGGTTCCATTACCGTTTTCGCCAGCGCCTACCACCTTACCGGCCTTGTCCAGTGGTCCCATTGTGCTCGATTTCTCAGAGAGACCTTCTGCACCACCATGTACATCATCAGGCTCCTGCGAACAGTCGGTGTTTTCAGGAGCCTCAGCCGTGCTCTCAACAGAGTTTTTCGGTTGATCGGAGACGTTTTGAGCGGTATCCCGTGTACTCGAAGTTTTCTCGCTTTCAGGGGCGGCGCTTGGGTCGCTCTTTCCTTCTTGAATTCTCTCGTCTTGTGGCTCATGATCGTGTGGGCCCGAGGCTGTTTCAAGATCTTCTTGATGACTTTCTCCAGCTTCCGCAGGTCGTTCATCCGACGTAAGATTGACAGACGGCATTTGGTAATCGTCTTTGGAGCTCCGATCTTTTGACTCGTTGGATGAATCAGTCACCTCGGGGGTCTCTTGGCTTGAATTTGTGCGCTCATGTTTCTCATGCTCGTCTGCTTGCTCAGGATTTTCGTCTTGTGAATCGACTTGCATACTGCCTATATTTTCAGGCGACACATTCGTCCCATTGCCTTGCTGCTCATCCTGCCCACTCTCATCTTCCTGCGAAGAAACATCGGGGGCAGCCAGGAGCACGGAGTCGGATTCCTCACTTCCTCGACATGGATCCACCTGATCGACGTTGGTTGGTGAAGGCTGCTGCTCTGTGGCGCCAAGAGCTTCTTGATCTCCTTGTTGGCCTTGCTTATCAGTGTTCGGGGCGTCGGAAGCAGCCTTCTTGACTGAATTGGCATCTTGGCTTTCAATCCATTGGTCGTTTGCAGATGACTTGCCTTCTGTTAAGCCATCGACACGAGGAATAGAGGTCTCTATCGGCTCAGGTTCGTCCGTGGGCGGCTGATTGTGGGCCTCGGGGCTTCCTTGTTCAGTCGGCTCTTTTGTATCGATGCTTGCAGGAGCTGTAGGAGCTGTCGGCGGTGTAAATTCGCTCTCTGCGTTTTCGTCAGGTTGGAGAGCTTCTAGGGAAGGCTGATCCGAAGTTTCCTGCTGCGATAACGAAATGCTGTCGGCAGTTTCGTGCAGCGGAGTTTGATCATGAATTGGAGAATCATCAGGTGCAGTTGGCGGAACACTGGTTTCAGCTTCGCCTTGGTCAGACTCGACGATTTGAGATTGGTCATCGTCGGATGGTTTATCGCCAGCTTTTTGTGGCTGTAAGAGACTGTCTTCATCTTGGCCACCACTCATATCTGGAAGGACATTGCCATTTGGAGAGATCTTCTCCTCCATTGTTTCTTCTTGTAAAATCTGGTCCGGTAGAATGGCAGGATCGGCGGGCTGGCCATTCGTTGTCTCTGAAATGTCGTCCGTGGCAGATTGGCCATATGACTCCTCATGTCTATCCGCTAAGTCAATCGCGCTATTGGGGGTGCCAGGATCGTCACCAGGAGGTCCTCTAGTGCTGAGGATATCGCCAACATCCACGGTATCGGAATGGGAAAGATCCTGATGGTCGTTCGACTGCCCCCCTTCTTCGCCACTCGCTGATACGTCGTTTGTCACATTTATGTCTTCATCATCGTGTTTTGGAAGGTCCTGGGAAATTTCATCTTCAATTGGGACTTCAGAGAATACGAGATTTCCGCTGGTGGCGCCTCTGAATTTGCTGCAGCGTTCGTCGTCCACATGATGCGTGTCTTTCGTCTCTGTGGTGCCATCTCGGACAAGCTGACTCTCCGAATAGTCAACCGCAATTTCATCGTCAAGGAATGCTTCGGAATGTTCGTCACTCGCGGGGCTCACCTCACCGCCCACGGGCAGAGGGTTAGTCGAACCATCATTCGGTTGGCTCTCGTCTGGAATATCAACGTGTGGCACGGCCGATTGTTCAGCAGTTGCTTCCTCGTCTTGCGGCTGCGGCGGCTGCGGCGGTGCGCCACTCGCGACATCGAGCGGCTCGTGATCGACCATATGTGCAGCGGGCTCCACTTGTAACCCATCGTCTCCAACATTATGTTCAACTTCTGCATTCGTGCTGCTCTTATCTAAAGTCTGATCCGCCAAACTGTCGTCTCCACTTGGCTCTGAGTCTGGCTCTAGTTTCCCTTGTTGCTCCCCCTCCCCTTGACCCAGGCTCTCAGGTCCGCAGGCGCCGTCACTTGCGTTTTCTTGGCTATCTTGACCGCCGAGACTCGGATCGGACGTGACTCTATCTTCGGGCTCGACAGGACAATCGTCGTCAGACTGTTGCACTTGCGTTTCTTCTTCCTGTTGGTATTGAGCGTCGTCTTCGACAAGCTTCTCAACTTGACTCGTTGTTGTTGTCGTCGTTGTTTCTGCAGGCGCATCAACACGCTCGTTAGCCGATGGGTTAGCATCAATACACGCATAGTTATTAGATGATTTTGATGACAGGGGAGTAACTTCAGCTTCAATAGCTTCAGCAACTTCAACAGCAGCGCTCGACGGCTCGCGAACAAAGGAATCATTGTTGGGGGAATCAGACTTCGTAACTTTTTCGGTTGCGGTGGGCGGGTCCGGAGCTGGGGGCGGAGCGTCGTCGCCACTTTCCCCTGCTGCCGCATCTCCGCCTCCGCTGGTGGACTCGGTGTCCCCGTCTTTACTCGCATCTTTGGTCGACTTGCCCTTCTTCAGAGCGGACTTCTTAGTAGAAAGCTTCTTTTTGACTTCTTCGGCCTTCTTTTTTGCCTCTTCCTTCTTCTTGGCCTCAAGATCCTTTCGTTTCTTAGCCTCTTCGGCCTTCTTTTTGGCCCTTTCATCCTCGAGTTCCTTTTTCTTTTTGGCCTCCTCAGCCTTCTTCTTAGCCTTGATGGCTTCCTCCTCAGTCTTTTTTTTCGCTTTCTCTGCGTCTTCTTCCCGCTTTTTCTTGGCTTTTTCAGCAGCCTCCTTCTTTTGCTGCAGGTCCAACTCCTTTTTTTTCTTAGCAGCTTCCATCCACTTGAGAGCCTGTTGTCTGGCTACTTCACGGCGCTTCTCGTGGTCCTGTCGACGCTTTTCTTGCTGCTCTTTCCAAGTCGGGCCTTTATGTTCGCGTTTCTGGACGAGAGGGATGATAGGCTTTGGCGGTGATTGTTCTTTCAAGTTTGACGACGAGGCCTTTCGATTGAGAACTTTCTTGCCCTTTTGGATTGATGTGCCTTTTGGGTCTTCGAGACCATCGGGGAAATGAACGCTCTTGCCGCTGCTTGGAGACGACGGAACGGTAATGCTAAGAGGCAACGGGCCGGGTACTATCTGAATGGGTGCAAGCGGAGGAGGCGGTGGTACGATAACCACATCGCCTGCAAGGCCTGCAGCCGCCTGGGGAGGGGCAGGGGC
>JAIFKG010004677.1:0-26637 GCA_020351975.1 Phyllosticta ampelicida
CCCCCCCTCCACCAGACCAACAAATAGACCTAGCAGCCGGGCGAGAGGCATCAAAGACCAATGTCCCGAGGGCCATCGGAGCAGATGGAGGCCAGGGTGGAGGAACGGGATCAGCTGAGTAACCACGGGCCCATGGCACATAGTGAGCCATTATGCACAGATGATATACATCTTCATCTGGCAAGAGGGCTTAGGAAACACCTGCGACGGTGCACCTCGCCTACCTCGTCGAGCGGCTGCCTCCAGATATCCGGATGTTCTCGAGATTATAGTCACAGAGTGGTATTGTTGCAAGCCTCCTGCATTTCATCAATAAATGTAAGCATGGAGTCGCGTGCCCGTCCATTCTTCTCGTCGTCGCCATCGACGCCTCAGTCTCATCTCACCGCGAAGATGGAGATGACCAGTACGATAACGAGTCTTACCAGATTGTTGAACTCAAAGACGACACAGGCCAGCTAGGCGTTGCGGCACGTCACCAGAGAAGAAGAAGACGAGGCGGGGAAAAACATCAAGCCCAAGAGAACAATCAGAAAAAGAAACAACAATGAGATTGGAAACACCAATATCGTCTCTCCAATGCAACCAGGTTTCATCAAAACTCACCATTGTTGCTTTTTTTCTGTCATTATCAGCCACACGCGCGCCATATAGGAGAGAACCGGTGGAGTAAAGGGTAGAAAAAACGCCGCCCCAAAAGCCGCACCAAGTCCCCAAAAGTTCCAGAGAACTGCTACCACCGTGATTGACCGTTCACTCGCCCGCTCCGACTGCCCACGCAAGTGGTTGAGGCGGCGTGACTAAGCCACGCCTCGTTAAGCCATGCCAGCCCAGCCGCTTCCCATATGGCCAAAGAAAAGAAAGGATGTTTGTGAGATGCGGGCGTGGGAGATGATCAATCCGGTGAGTGAGGCGGAAACGGAAAAAGTCGAATAAGCATGACCATGTCTGCTTAGTGAAGAGCCCAAATGCGGCGGGCTCGTTCGGAACAATGAAAGAAGGGGAATCTCAACCTCCCGATGCAAATCTACCATACAACGGAGTGAAAAGCGTCCTGGCGCAGGCACATGCTGGAAAATTTGTCTCACGGCGGATCCAGAGGCAGATCGCGTGCCGTGCTGTATGAGGACGCGCAATATTAACCACGGCGACCACCACCGGAGCGGCCAAGTTTCAAGCGCCGCGCCGCCTCTGACTGACCGACTGGCTTGACTGATTGGGTGTTGACAATAGGCTGGCTCTTGGGTGCAATCGTGAAGCTGCGCATCTGCGTCTGTTGACGCGCGCGGTCGAATAAGCCTGGTGTTGCGAGGGCTTTGGCACGTGCGGCGGCAGCGGCTTGCTGTTGCGTTGATTGCTTGGAAGCAGTACGGTCGGGGAGACGTCTGCATAAAAAAGTATTAGCACGGGTTTAAAAGAGAGGGTTTCACAAGACATACGTAGGATCGTAAGTAGCCTCCGTGACTTCCTTTTTGCGGTAGTCATCAGTACGCTTGAGAATTGGACGAGTCCATTCAGCCATCAAGCGCTCTGCTTGGGTCTTGATGGCCGGCTCCGGCCTCTTGCTTTTGGTGTAGAAGTGGATGACTTTTCCAATGCCGCTGGCAACCAACGAGTCCTTAGTGATTGGAAGCTTCGCCAGAGTGGCAAACAGTTCACGCTGAATGTTGTATGCGGGTAGGCTACCATCGTTGAGCGGCTCAAGAAAGAATCGGACCGCTTGAAGGAGGTTGATGTCGGGATCGACCAGATTGTTCTGCAGATTGTTGCGGTTGAGAAGAGCAACAACCTCGGGGAGAAGCTTGAGCTTGTTGGTAGCAGGTAGTCCACGCTCACGACCTTCGTTGTCGGCCTTTGCAGCGTCAGTCATACGGCGGCGCATGTCGTCAATCTCCGCGTCAGCTTGCGCTTCTAGGTCCTGTTATCTCGTCAGCTACTGAAAATCCAGCATCAGGCGACTCTTGCTACTCACGATACCCTTCTGAACGCGGCGCTTGGTTTTGGACTTCAAGGCAGCGTCCATCTTCGCGTCCAGCTCACGCTTCCTGCGCTCCTCTGGAGGCAAATTTTCCCAGTCCTCTGGCTCTGGGGTTGCCTTCTTCCTACTCCTTCTTTCCCGAGGGCCCGACTCCGCTGGAACGACACCAAGATCATTTTCGTCCTCACCGCGTCTCTTCCTGCTCTTCTTTGGCTTTTCCCTTCTGCTCTCCTTCCTTTTCTTCCTGCCTCCATCGGCATCGCCATCACGCTTCCTCTTGTGCACACCGATCAGGTTGACGTTGCTCTCATCCACTGCAATGGCTGGGCGATCCTCGATAGCAATGGCGTTTGGGTCAAAGTCTTCGAATTGCGCCTCGTCGACTTCTGAAAGAACCGATTCCGCGTCGGACAAATCGTCGCCCTTCTCCTCGGCCTCCAGGTCGCCCGTACCTTGACCAACCTCCGTGAGCTCCATGTCTTGCTGAGGGGCCCCGATGGGCGGATCCGGGGTAGATGCTTCTTCGTCGATTTCGGGACGGACAGGCTCTTGTGGGTCGTTGCCAGCCTCTGGGAGCGTGCTCGGGTCGGGGGTGGAGTTGAACTCAACGTCCTCCATGTTGCCAGCGGAAATTACTGTTGTGGTGTACGATTTGAGACTCTAGAAGTCCGTAAGAAAATGTGATGCGTACGATCTCGGCGCGTCGGTTGAAGAGTTTTGGGTGATGTTGTGGTTGGTGGTCGTTCCTGTTAGTTGTGGTGCTGCGCATGCTGAAGCAAAGTCGGGCTCCACATCTCTCAATGTCCGTGCACGACGTATGTAGTAGCCGCACCCAGAGCAGGACTTCACGTCATATTCGGTCACTACTTCTTTGCAGAGCTAGGGCTAGCGATATTTGCGCGCGCGACCTCGCCGCAGTGTCTTCCAGCTTCAGTATCACCGCCAGTGTCGTCACATACACCACCAAAGACCACAATGTTCGGAGGACGTTCGTTAGACTCCCTAATTTTCATGATTCTTCGCTAACCCACCATTTAGCACCACCACCCCCCAGCAAGGCCGAGTTGGCCAGGCAAGCCAATGAGGCAAACCAAACCCTGAACTATGCCTACGCAACCTGCGCGCTCCTCTACCTCTGTAATACACGCCCAGGATAGAGCTCCGGGAATTCTGGCTAACTCTTTAAAGCTCCCTTGGCGATCGACTACGCCATGAAGCTCTTCAGCCGCTAAGCGCGAACACTTTTCAACACCGAAACTGAAGAGTATGACGGAAAATGCCAACGGAGCCAGATTCGGGCGCTCGGCGGAATTATCTCAATCGGTCACAATCGAATTTGCGCAGAGGTACACACGTAGCAATGGTCACTAAGCCTTTGCGTAATGTATACTGTTTGCTTGCACCGCGGCCGTCGCCTTAACTAAGGCGCCTGCGCAAGCTTCACGACTTTTGCCCCGTCCCTCTTCTCCCATGTGAAATACACGGCGTAGTATCTTGCACAATCCAAGACACATTCAAAGCCGAAACCCGTCCAACCTCTCAACCCCAATGTGTAGTTGAATCATCTAGTGTTTGCTGGTGAAGTGTTCGCATCGTGCCACTCGGTCCACTCCTTTGTGACCTGGTCGAGTTCCTTGCGGAGGTGCTCCAGCTGTTGGTCAAAGTCATTAAGAACCTATTGAAGTTAGCTTCGGATTGCTTGAAGAGCATACCGGTAATGACCTTTTTGATCGCCTTCACGTTCTCCTCGTCCAGAGGCTCCTCTTCTACCTTTGTCTTCCTCCCAGTCCTCTCCACTTCTTCCTGTAAACGTCTTGCGCTCATCCGGATGCCGTGCAGCTTGCCCCAGATTTCCTCCTGCTTTCCATTCAACATAGGGTCGAAAACCTTCCTCTCGAGCGTCTTGAGCGTCTTCTTCAGCTCTTCCTCCCTGGGATCCATTGCGTAGCCACGATTCCTCAACACTTGGGCTTTGGCAGCCAGTTGTAGGCAGCGCTTAGTGAGCGCAACATGTTTCCTCTTCGCCTCTGTGACTCGAACCGAAACCTCCAAATCGTGCTTCCGGAGGAGCTCGTCCAAGGTATTGTTCATCTCGTGCAAGCGCGACTGCAGCGCTACGACGGCTTTTGCTTGCATCTCAAGACGCGTGCCGACCGAAGTGAATCCGCGACCGAGTATGGGGATGGCGCCCTCGTTAGGCTTCTTAGACAGAGCTTCTTCCCAGGCCTTTGGGTCCTCGTCGGGGGGCGCAACATAGTACGGAACCCTTTGAGGCTCGACTTGGTTGTAAAAGTAGAACTGGAACGCCGACGAGCTTTGTGAGGGATCCCATCTTCTAATGACCTCCTTCATCTGTTCGGGAATGCCCTTTTGGTCTAAAGAGGTGAGCTTCGGCCTGAAAGAGTCGAGGAAGGTACCTACGAGCAGGAGGCGGTGGCTGCCATACGGAGTTGGAGGCATTTGGTCCTCCAAGAGGTTGTGGGGGAGGTAGAGGAGTTCCAAAGACGCTTTGTCCCAGAGGTGCTGGTTGGGTTTGCGCGGCCTGGTTTTGCTGAGGATTCAGGGAGCCTCCGAAGACACTGTTTGCTTGAGGTTGCTTTGAATACCATCAGCAACAGGTGATGCCAAAGCTCGCCGCATCGACTTACCGTGTTGTTTTGGCTGGTGGCGAAGCTGGCGCCGAATAGCCCAGAGCCACCACTTTGCTGCTGGCTACCCCCAAGGGTACTGCCTTGGCCTTGTGACCAGAGAAATGACATTATGCTGTATCGTGCGAAGAAAGAAACAATGCTGTCGGCAAGAAAGCAAAGTGCAAAGTCGAATGCGGAGTCGGCAGGAGGACGCGTCGCTGGTGAGACGCGATGCGAAAGACCACGTGAGTCGCTAGGAGCTAAAACAATGAAGAGGGAGAGTCTTTGAGCTTCAGTCGCGGCAGCTCATACTGGAGACGTGCGGGCGCGGCTATTTGGTTGCGATGTCTTCATGAAGTTGTTTCGTTCCACCCGGCGGCACCAACCAAGCGGAATTGACGCCCGGGCCACACCGCCGGCGAGAGCTTCGCCGGTACTCCACAGGTGCTTGCAAGCTCCCTCCGCATCGTCCAATAACCTCATCTCTCATTCAGATTACCACGCCCAAACACTCACCATGGCGGCCCGCGAACCCAGGTACGGGTCTTCTAGAGAAGGCTATCGTCAAGCTTGCCTTTGTCAATTGGCACACAATGGCTGAAGCTAATCTCGAATCGCAGGTTCAACGACCGCGTGCTGATCGATGTCACTCCTATGCCCGACCATATTCCCAAGGTTAAGGAAGTCGGCTCTACCTCTGCTCCCCTCATGAGCGCTGCGTTCTTCATTGGTGCGAGATGCAGACCCTACAACGACGACTACATGATGTGCAAGGATGACGCCAAAGGACGGGGTGAACTGGAATGCCTCAAGGAGGGCAGAAAGGTGACGAGATGCGCCACCAGCGTGTAAGCTCTCATCATGTCAGGGAGAACAGTTGCACTTGGAGATCGCAAGTCTTCCACGACAATCGCGTCCATGCGGGGTGCTCGGGAGACTCGGTACAAGTACGGCGCTGATGACGCTCGTGCCCGCAGGCTCGAAGATATCAACAAGCATTGCTTGAACGAGTTTCGCTACCACTGGGGCTGTCTCGAATCAAAGAACCACCAGCTCTGGAAGTGTCGCCGCGCGGAGCGCACGCTGAACAAGTGTGTTTTTGACAAGATTGTTCGTCGCCCATGGGCCAATTTCCAGTCTCTGCCGGCAAGACTATACTTCGGCGCCTTTGCTAACACGTCCACAGAACCTGGAAAAGACCATTCCGGATACCCCCAAGGGCGAAGTCCCTGTTCACCTGCGCGAGAAGCAGCTCTTTGCTGATGATGGCTTCCTCGGGTCACCATAGATACGGGTTGCAGGATCCGTTTTGCTCGAAATGGTACTTGATGGTCCCTACACGAAGCGTGATATGTCGGTATTCAAAAATTATGTAATACGAAAGCACTTTCACGCCATTCCGCCAGCCATGATAGATTCACACTAGAACAGAGCCAGGTGAAACTCGCTGCATCCATCATCTGGAGGGCTCGAGTGGTTTCTATTAGTATCTTGAAAATCTTGGAAGCCCCAAACTCACAATATCCTTTCGTCCTTGGTGCTGTGAATCTCTCAGTACCACACTGTTGTTATATGACGGCCGTTGTGCCTAGCCTCGGAAGTTGAGCTGGGCACGACAAGGCCGACGAAGCGACTCGTCATGTGCAGGAAGAAGGTACTTGATTCCTGTCAGGCGTGGTTAGTGTTACTTGGAGCTCCATTTGAAGTGGGGTTTTGCGATTCCCACCATGTCGAACCAAACCCGCTTTTGGCTTGACAAATGGTTGACAAAGTGGTTGACAAAGAGCAGGACATGAGGTCCACGAGCCGCCTCAATCAACGCTCACTTCAACTCAACGTCTCGAGAAACTTTCCAGCGCTGCAATAAGCCGCATCGAACATACCAAACATAACGGCACAAAAGAGCGTGCCAGATAAAACCAGTACCCAGATCTGTCTCGAGCAAGAAATCAGCAGCGGGGGTGTATTCGCCCCTGATGCTAGGCACGTATCCAGCCAAGGCAGAGGGCCAGGTGCACCTATGCACGCTATGCAATCTGGAAAGTGCGAATAGTCTCTTACAATTTGCCAATGCACTCGGTAGGCCATACTACAGTCAGGAATTGGTTCGGCGCAGGTTGGCGTCAGTTTCATGATTTCGTGTTGCAATGCGGCGCTGGCTGTAGAGAGATGACGTTCAGGGTCACATGACAAGCGTGTCGCGGAAATTTCACTCAAGTCCAAGATCTTTGGCTCATTGACGAATGTGTTTTGCTTTATTAAATGCCCCTGAAATACTTAAGCAATAATCGCTTTCGCCCCAAAGACAGTCAAAAAGATTGCTAATGTATTTTACAGGTAACTAGCCTTAGTTGGACACGGCCTATCACTTATTTTCGACTCTGTTGTCAAAGCACGTCCTCTGATTTTGTACACTACATCTACGGTAATTTTCTGAACCGTGAGCTACCACCGCCAAAGACCACAATCTTAGCCAACCTAAAAAGAAGATCGCATCAAGAATCGAGACAAATTTCCCCTCTCATCGCTAAGAAAACAATTCTTTACTCCCCAGTCCCGTAAGTCCACGCGCTCAAGCCTTGTTGGAAAGGTCACGAGCGTGCTGGCGGTTGCTCCCCTTGAGGATGTTGGCAACGATGTACTCGAACCACTGCAGGAGCTGCTCGACGGTGAAGTTGTCGGGAAGCTGGGCCTCGGGCTTGGGGACACCGGTGGCAGTGGCAACAGCCGTCACTGCCTGGGTGGCGATAGAGGTAGGGATGAGCGAGGAGAGGCCGGCAATGGCAGAGGACGAGGGAGGAGTGGCGACAGGAGTGGCGACAGCGGAGGTCACGGCGGATGAAACTTCAGCGACGGTGACGGCAGACGAAGTGCTGGCAACGGCCACGGCCGACGAAGTGACTTGAGCCGCGGGAGTCGTGGCAGCGGCGGTCGTGGCCTGGGCGGCCGATGAAGCGGGCGTAGTAGCAGCGACGGCAGAAGAGGAACCAGTTGCCGCCGCGCCGCTACCGGCAGTGTAGAGGGTAGGACCAGGGATCACATAGGTGCTCAGGCTGCTGTAGATGTTGATGAGGATACCAGGGTCGGTCTCAGTGTAGAGCTTGGTGCCCAGAGTACCACCAGTGGACAAGTCGTCGGTTCCCGAGCCAGTGATTTCGAGGTTGATGCACTGGGGGTAGTTCTGGGCGCCGTCCTCGGTCTCGGCGCTGTGGAGAGCAATGATCTCGTTGCGAAGGACGTAGTTTCCGGCGGCAATGCTGGACGGGATGGTGGTGACCCAGGAGTTGTTGTTGCTGATCAGCTCATCAGAAGCCCAGGTGCCCGGGACGGTCGAGTCGTCGATGAGACCGCCGGCGTCAATTTTGACCCACTCGAGCGTAGTCTTGTCGACAGTGGTGCAGTTACCTTTGCAGTTGGCCAAGTAAGTGATCACAGGGCCGTGGTGCGAGTCGGGCCAGGTGGTCCATTCAAGGGTGACATTGGTACCGGCCTTGATGGTGGCAGAGGTCTGCGCGTTGGTAGCTCCCTTGTGGCAGATGATATTGGCGTTCGTGTAGGCGTCAGGAGCGACGTAGCCATTGTCAAGGTCTTCGGGAATAGACCAGCCAATGACGACAGGAGCTGGGGTCTGGTACTGCATCGAAGGAGAGTAACCCTCGTAGTAGGTACCGTCGGCAACAATGCCCTGGAGGGTACCATGGGCAGCGGCAGTGGATGCGAGAGCACCCAAAAGGGCAGCGTTCTTGAAGATGGCGGACATTTTGAAGTTGTTGCGATAAAACGGCTTGCGTCTGCGCGGAAAAGAGCGAAGAATTGTTTGTTTGAAGGAAGGTAGTGCTATCAAAGCAAGAGAGAGGTATGGTATTCCAGCTTCACACAGTGAAGATCAACCCGTTGAAAGAAGGTGGTGGTAGAAGGAACGGCTGCAGACTGCAAGAGAAGTCTTGGTGGAGGAAAAAGAGAGCTTCTCTGAACAAGATGGACAGCTCTATATATCAGTGGTGGGAAGCATGCTTCGCCTCGAGTGTCAACACTTTACGATCGACGTAAGAGCCCTGTGAGTGGGCCTGAGCAAGGGTTCTGCAGAGAAGACATTAGCTACACTCGTCGAAAGAGGTATGGCGGCTTCTCGTCAGTAGGCGAGCAGTGGGAGGCGTTGGAGGCGTCGTCAGTCGGCCGGTGTGATCAAGTTTAGAAGCGCCGGGGCTTTGATCTGCGCATGCATGCTCACTGGCGAGGATCGAAAGGCGAGATTGAAGGATATCGAATGCACGGTCTGTGCAGCGGTCTTACTGCTCGCGTGCGTTGGCCTGGTTGGATGTTGTGGTTGTCTTCCACCGCTCTTGGCGAAGGTGTTGAATCTGGCCAGGGCCACGCTCGTCTCAAGCTGCCGCAACCCAGCGGTGGCGTGAGCATTGCGAGCCGGTAGGCCAGCATGAAGCATCAATGGATTAGGAAAATTCTCCGCCATGATGTTGATATTGGGATCCCTTCAGCCGCGCAGTAGGCGCCGCCAGGTGGGTTGAAGAGAGGCGTCATAAGTCACCGCAGTGAGGCTCTGGCAGCAGACAAACAGCATTGCTTGACTCGGATGCGAACATGGCCCTGGTTGATGGTTGAAGATGTGCAACAAGCCTTTGGATTGGGTTGCTCCCGTGCGCCTTCGCCGTCCCGAACGGGAAACCTTACCGGCGCTTCGCCTCGACGCATGAAACAAAAAATCCCCGCTACCCTAATCTACTTCATGCACAAAGTCTTCTCTACCCGCTCTCGCCCTCCGTTTCCCTCTCCTTCTCTGTGCCTTCGATACGTCTCCATACGCGGTTCCGTTTTGCCGACCTGTCGGATTCCACCGAACAAACAACAAACTTGTCAAACGCCCTCGGTATCACAGCATAATGCTGCTGTTGCAAATATCCACATCATTTGAGCTGCCAGGAGCTGGATGCCCTATGGATTACCTACAGCTGATCCGGTCTCTGGGCTTGTTCCTTCACCACTACCTGTGAAAATGCCGAATCCCTGGCGGAGAGTCGGCTTTCCCATCGTCCGCAAGTGGCATACATTATAGACAAGCACTCAGCAACCGAAACTCTCCAGAATCGCGAGGTTCCAATTTCAATTCGTCATCCGGAGGTTGCAATGACCGTCTATTGGTGGACTTTCTATGTCGCACAACCTTTGGCTTAGCCTTGCGAATCTGCGAAAAATTGGGGCTACTTACCATCCGCATGGCAACAGTTCGCGCTTTGCAGGTTCGAAGTGTGGACCAGCTTTTGGCACGTTGGCTAGACCCAGAAGATGACCCCTGATCTGCTGCATGCTGCATTCCCCTGGACAGACCGCCACGGCGCCAAACTTAGAGACTGCAAGCAACATGATTGCTTGCAGCAAACAGTACTGCACTTTTGCACGTGCTCCTGACAGTATATCTTTATCTCTGGCTGCGGGCTACATCTTCCTTTGAGTCTTTCGTCATCCTTCGACGGCGTTGACAAGCCAGCGATTTCTGGAAACTTGAGAAACTGTCCCAACCTCAATCTGCAGTCAGAGATGATTTTCAGCCCTCATGCGTTGGGCTTGCAGACGTACCGATGACCCGCTCTGCGTGTCTCGTGGTGGCGCCTGGGAGTTCACCTGAAGCCAGCAGTTGGCCTGAACCATCATAGAAATATGTTCTCATCGCAAATTCTGCCAGAAGAGGGGAAAGGGAGAACGGATAAAGCGATATCCCTTTGGTAGTTTGAAGTCTACGCTGATATCGCATTTCAATACAGATTGATCAAGATCTTCCTAAGAGCACTATGAGAAGACGACCAATACTCACCGGGTGAGGTCAGTCTGCTTTGATTTCCCTGTCGTACAACTGATCAGCAGTTTCGATCAACCGGCCCCTTCATAACTCTCCCCACAGTCAATCGTCTTGGCAGAAGCTTGTCGGAAGCTTGTCAACAGCTTAGCATCCGCTCGGACCTTCCGTTGAGATTGCCCGTGTTACGCACCAGGTCTGCTCCTCGCCTCTTGAGGAAAGTCCTCCATTTGTTCGGGTCTACGGTTTACGGACAAGTTGTTTATGCTTGACGCAGGAGATTGGAGCCTTCCTCCAAGCAAGCTCCCAAGGACCAATGAATAATATTTGCAACGAGCCTTCTCTCCTAGTGCGACAGCCACGTCTCCTAAGACCAAAGGCCAGTCGTTGGGTACAGCGGCTATGAGATAGGTAAGGATCGACAGGTCAGAGTAAGACACATCGGGGCTTGGTACAAGACCCAGGGCCCCCAAACGCCATGAACACTCTCTGTGATCACCTCGACGAGCCTTCTTCCCTTACTTGTTTAGGTCTGCAAAGTTACGAAGCAATGTCATCTTCGCTTCTCCATGAATTACGAAGTTTCTCGACCTGTGCCACCAAGAGAGCATTTTTTTTGCGGACCATGGAAATTGATCGCGGCTTGAGAACCCTCCGCCACAGCGCTTTCCTACTGATAGCGTTACAAGGAGCTTCGAGTCTCTTGAAAAATGCCTCAAAGCCATTGTGGAAGGTTCCAGCTTTCCAAACGGACCCGCAATTGCTCAGAAGTCCTGTAGATCCACACCTCTTTCTTTCTATCTTGTTGCCGTTGCATCTACCACACACATCTTCCCTTCTCCTCATTCATTCTTCCGCCCACTTCCTGCTCGTTTACAATCTTTGCCAGCAGCAACGAACTCTATAAATACACCAAATCCAAGCATAACCATCCTGTATCCTGCAGCTCGAGGCCTGATCAAAGGCTTCGGCCAACTAGAACCGGAGACCAGACCACTAGTCGTAGGGATACGCCAGTTTGTACGTCACCTTCGTATCCGACCCCTCCCCATGTTTTACGTGATCGTTGTCTTCCTGCCTGTCACAAGAAAGAACCGCATGATTCTCTGCCCAAACACTGTAATCAAGTAGGGCTCTCCTTCTCAGCTATACTACTAAATTTAGAGCGGCAGCATGGTCTCCTCTCTTCCACTGCTTCAGATAGTATTGCCGACTTGGTGGAGTAGAGCATCTCCCTTCCCTTACCCTGAACTTTTATGCTTTTTGCTGCTTCCCAACTCTTCCCTTCCCTTGTGCTTCAGCTCTGATACCAAGCCTAATTTCAGTGCCTTTGATATGCCGGAGGAGCTCGAACAGCCGAATCCGTTCATCCACACAAGCGGAAGCACCTCGTACGTTGCGGCGTCTCTTGGCCAACTAAACCCTTGATACGTCTTATTACGGTACCATCGCTACACCGCACTGCCTTGTCATCTCTCTTTTCTCATTGTCTCAGCAGCTGCTCTCTGTATCATGCCACTTCGAGCCCTGCGGCATGCCCTCTTCGCCTGTCTACCTTCCTGCCACATCGGCAGCTTCTATCCCGACTTCTCCTCCTGCTTCGTCCGCGCAAATCGCTGCAGCGTCGATGATTGTACTTGGTTAACCCTTCCTGCCCATCCCTTTTCCCTGCCGCAGACAACGCAAAACGGCAGCAAACAGTTTGCCGCGTCTCGTTGTCTTGCTTGTATCCACACTCTTGCCAGGTTGGCTATCCGCCATCCTGCATCCGCTCTCCGACAGCTATCAACTCGTTTTTGGCCTCCCATCTTCCCCGATGCCTTCTTCACCTAGCCAATCATGGCCCAAAACTCTAGTGCCGGCTTTGATCGAGATCTACTACCTATTCTTGCTTTCTCTTCCGCTTCCACGCCCACCCGGCTTGCTAAATCCCTTCCTTGTATGCCACCAACGTCGGCAAGGTAGCTTCGAGATACGATTGACTCTGTTGGTCAGCGATGCGTCTGTAGCTGTGTATGTGGGCAACGAATTACCTCAGATTGCGTCATTTCCTCTCCTCTCTCCCACACGCAGCACCTCCGCCATCTCCCTGCCTCCAATGTGAGTGAAGCCAACCAGTCAACAACGGGACTTCAAGAAGTAGTCAGTCATCGTTGCGGTCGCGCCCTGCTCGCCATCATCACAATCACATCACATTGTCCGCCACCACCGCCGTGATACCGTGTAATGCATTCAACACACTTTTCATTGTGCTTCTATCGACCAGCTAGGCTTGTGCCCATCTCGTTGCCATTTCCGACAGCCAAAGGCCTCCAGGTTCCACCCACGACCTCATCCACCCACCACCATACCTAGCCAGCCATTGCGCATCTCGACAGATGCCGCGATGTGACCCCAGGAGACTTGTACAGGTGGCTACCGGAAACGCGATTGCAACTCAAAGGGGGAGATTTTGTCGTTTTTTTGTTGGGCGTGTGAAATTACCGAATGCAAATGAAACAAGGTTTTTGATGGACCCGCCTGTCGACGTGTGGTCCCGTCCCCGCTGTGAAATCGCCGCTTCGACCGCCATTTTTTATGCGCTTGTTTTCATACTTTAGGGTTTCCCCTGTGATGAAGGGAGAAAAGAGAGCCCACCCTCCCTCCCTTGTGAACATGTCCGATGATATGTGTGTCGTCGTTGCCGGGAGAATGAAGAACCGATGATGCAGTGATGCAGCAGAGATCCCGGCGCTGTGTAGTTGAAAGTGAAAAGACGCATGGAAAGGAAGAAAAGGAAGGCCGGTGAGAACTGAACATGCAGGGGAATTAGAAAAGTGGTGACGAAAAAAAAAAGCCGGAAAGCAGGAGACTCGCATATTCATGCCGCGCCATGGGAACCCAAGAGCTCGGTTGCAGAACCCAATGGGTATGGGGAATTTTGGTGGAGTGTGTATGCGCATAGGAAACTGTGTGCAAGAAACAAGTGTGGGCGCACCAAGTCTGACCGGCCCAAGCATGTGAAAAAAACCAGAAGCGTTGACCACGCTGCAAGCAGTTCCCGCAAGCAATGCCGAAAAGCCGAAAAGCCGAAAAGAGAGGAGAGCCATGCCGACTTTTGTGCGCGTCGCCTGGTATTGTACAAGACGTAACTATTCTCTTCCGGTGGTAGACGGGTAGACTTTGTCCGTGTTCTGGTCGAGGCGTTTTGAGACTCTATCACAAGGAGAGACCCGTTCTTTCAGAAAGAAGAACTTGAACCACCAGGAAGAAATAAGCTGTGATACGTATCATGCTAGTCGTGAGGTCATAAGTCGTCAGGTGACCTAGAAGCCACCGTTGGCATTGCCATTGACACCGTTGGTGCTGCCGTTCAGGCCACCATTGACACCACGGTTGTAGAACGTCTGCTGAACAGCAGCTTGGAGGTTGCTGGGAACAGCAGCATTGGCGGGCCGGTGGGGCAGCGGAGCGACCATGTTGGCGCCAAATCCGCTGGACATGCTGTTGAACGGCTGGCCATTCATAGTCTGAGCAGCACCGAGACCGATAGTCGCCGGGAATCCCAGTTGGGCAGGCGCACCGGAGGTAATGGGCGTGATGTTGCCACTGGAACTGCCGCTCATGCGGCCATCGAACTCGTGGACTTTGGTCGAGATGCGGCGACCGTAAGGCGTGGAGCGGATGGAAGGAAGCATGGGGCGGCAAGCCTCCACAAGGCGGATCTTGGTGGGGGCATCGGAGTATTCCAGCTAAAACTTATTTAGAGAGGTCGGTAACAAGAGCACAGTAGGTACTTACCGCAGTCTGAATGACATAGTTACCGTACGAGTCGCGAATTAAACGCTCAAGCTCGCCAGGGTGAAGGACCTCTTCGATCAATGCACGCTTGCACTCGGGGTTGGAGACACGTATGCACTGATTTTGTTAGAAAATGGAGAGCCGAGGGCGAGCGCAACGTACCTTTTCAACGACGTTGGAGCTGAACTTTTGCTTCGACAGCTGGCAGACACGGCCACGGAAGCTCTGGCAAAGAGGAACGGTAAAGTTCTCTTCCTGAAGATCAAGGATGTACTGGACGACGTAGTTGCCAAACGGATCCTGGACAAGGCTGATGGCGTTCTCTGTGATCTTTGCGATGAGAGCGTTCCTCTGGTTGCCGGTTGAGTGGTCGATGCAACGCTGAAGAACGCAGCAGCCGTGACGGTGAGTACCAACGACGACACAAGCTTCGCCGACCGAGAGGAAGATGAAGGCAGCGTCCTCGGAGCCGAGGTGGTTGAGGCACTTCTGGATGACGTGGTTGCCGTTGAGGTCCTGAATCAGGGTAACAACGTTCTGGCAGAGAGCAGCGATGATGTGGTTGATCTGGTCGCGCGTAGAAACGTACTCAATCATCTTTTGTAGAGCCCTTGTGCCGTGCTGGTTCAGCGCGATGTTGACCATTTGCGGAGCAGCGTTGATGATAAGACGGGTGCGCTGCTCATCGTTGCAAAACTCCAACATTTTCTGGCACAGGTAGTTGGCGAAGGGGTCCTGCATGAGGTCCACAACATGCTCCTTGGTGGCGTCGAAAATCTTGCGCACGACGTCCAGGTTGCGGCCCTCAATCTGCTTTTGGAGGTAGCGACATCCATGCTGGTCCTTGCAGAGCTCAACAATGTCATGAGGCAACAGTGAATCAAAGTTGTAGTTGGGCTGCGTGCGCAGGTGGTCCTGGTGGTTCTGCATGCGGCGCTGCTGAATGACACGGGCCTGGCTGTCGGGGTAGCGAGGCTGAGGCGCAGCAGCAGTGTACTGGTTGTATTGGCCATAGACGTTGCCGTAGGGGTTGGTGAGCACGCCGTTCATGCTGCTGAGGCCGTTCATGCCATTAATTCCTGTCAAGGTGCTCATGCCGTTCATACCGTTCATGTTGGCGATTGGCAGTTGACCATACGAGGTCTGGTGAGGTTGACTACCATACTGACCAAGCTGACCACCAAGGGTAAGATTCTGCAGGCCCATGCCCATCAGTCCATATCCACCGTAGTAGGAGTTCGTGCTAGGGTACTGAGGCGCCGCAGCCTGGGTCTGGGCGGGGGCCGGGGCTTGAGCCGCCATGTTGTTCAGGCTGTTGGTGTTGACGGTGTTCGTTGGCGGCGACGACATACCAGCAGAGCTAGCGGGGACAAGCGCGTTGCTGTGGTTGGGACCGAAAGGAGCCGCACTGGCGTGCAGGCTGGAGCGGGGCGAGCGAAAGCTCTGGTGTTGGTCCTGAAGATTGTCACTTGCAGAGACGTCACGGCTATGAAGTGCAGTAGCGGGGATGCGACCCATGCTGGCATTGTGCTTGTGGAAATGGTTTTCAGCGTGCGTGTTGACGGCAGCGTTGGCGTTGGCCGAGCTCAGTCCATTTGCGTTCTTCATGGTTGGGATGTCGTTGGTGGAGTACGACGAAGACAGCTTGGGCATACCGTTGGAAGTGGGCGGGCTGGCGAGAAGGCCAGGACGCTTTTGGTCGCTGAAGCCGGTGAATCTGACCTCGGTGGAATGCCTGTTGCTCAAGTTTGTGCGAGCGTCGGTGTCGTTGCCAAATTCAAACTCTTCAGACCTCTGAAGGTGATTGGCGGGCATGCTATGCTGGGCGACGTGGCGACTGCGAGGAGGTTGCCAGTCGCTGGCAGTAGTAGGCACTTCGGGGCCGGGCTCGCCGCCTGGGGAGAGGGCGAGGTCAAGAGCGGCGGAGCTGGCGGACAGGCGCATGGAGCCGTCGCCGTCGCGGCGAACCAAGATGGGAAACTTATCGTCGGTGGTGTTCATCTGAAGGTAGCTCTTGACGTCGGGCGAAGCGACAGGATTGTGATCTTTGCCGTTCTTCAGCTGGTCGTCGTCGCCGCTGAAGAAATCCATGTGACCTAGGACGGCTTTGAGGTCCGGAAGACCAGTGCTGTCGGCGTTGATGCGCTGACGGAGGTCAAGGCCAGTCACAGGCACAGAGTTCCTGTTGAAACTTTGACACGGTTAGCTTCAAGAAGTGAGCGGACGCGCAGAACGCGACGGAATGCGGGTTGACGTTAAGGGTTGGTGACTGCAAGGGAGAGGCTCGAACCAAGTCGTCGGCGCTCAGAGTGCAGGCGAAGGGGCCAAGCAGATAGACGCGAAGCCAAGAAAGAATTTTCGCGTTGGAGACGGGTTACACAATGGGGTGAGGATCATCGAAAGGGTAAAACTTACACGGCACCGGTACGAGGATTGATGTTGGCGATGCTGAGCTCGTTGGAGCCCTCTTCCTCGTCTGAACCGCGACGAGAGCCAGGCATGCTTTTGGAAGGCATGTGCGAGATACCGTGATGAATATGAGGAGGGGAAGTGATCTGAGAACCCGAACGACTTGGGCGGTTGGACAGGGTCGCGTTGGAGCGGGGCGATGTAAAGCTCTGGATGGAGTAGCGTTGAGGACGGGAAAAGGCTGAAGGGAAGCCGTTGTCGCGGTACTCGGGCGGCGTCGTGGGCTCAGACTGAGGCGCGGGCAGATTGACGCGGTGAATTTCGTCGTAAAGACGGGGGTAGTCAGCCTGTAGGTCCTTGGTGCGATTGCCGTAGACGTCCATCTCGGTATCGAAACGAGTGCGCTGCTCCTTGAGTGCGTCCATGTCGCTCTTTTTCTTGTCAAGCTGATGCTTGTTAGCCGACCACTCGATTCCAATTACAGTCGTAGCAGCGCTCGAAAAGTGGGAGTGAGTAGAAGATGAATCAGTGGGCAGCGGAACGCCTCCAAAGCTGCTCGCAGAGGCCGGGGTATTGGGCGAGCCCTCTGAAGCAGTGTTGGAAGACATGATTGAAGTGTTGAAGCTCAAGCACGTGACTGGTACAAAAACCACGAGCCAAAGCGCTAACGGGATTGCAGAATGGTGTTCACCACCAAGCTTCAAAGAGTCGAAGAAACGTGACAACGAAGCAGGTGTAAGGTAGAGGAAGGAGATGAAGAGGAAGAGGATGGTGAGGGAAGAAGGATTGCAGCCGTTGGAGGAGATTTTGATATCCTCGCGCGGTCCAAGCTCAACGCAGAGCGACTAAGCGCGCAACACGGGACGACCAAGTGCGTTCGCTTTTGAGACGTGAAGCAGAGCAGCTCGAAGATATATGGGAAGTAAAGATCAAGAAAAAGACAAGACATACTACGCCTATGAGTTGAATCTTGTGGTAAGTCTGCAGAGTATCAGCACTGAATCCCAACTGACCACATGTGCTCCCACAGACCGCCTCCCATTTTCAAGCGCCAATTGTCGTTTATCAAGCACAGTTTCCAAAGGACTTCGGCTGCTGCGAGCTGAACCGCCCGGGAAAACGAGGAAAAGAAAGAGATGGGAGCCGGGGCTCAATTGCAGCTGTAATGCTGGCGAAAAGGCCCAAGGCAGACGTGACGAGAAGAAGCATGTGGAGAAAGCTTACCACGGAGGTGAAATCGACGCTCTCTGCGGCCTGCCGCCGCTGCTGGCCAATTGGCGACAAAGGAAATGTTTTGGGCAGTGTTGGTACAGTGTTTGTTGTGAAGCGCCGGGGCAAAGTGGCGCGGGCGTCATTCGTAGTCGAGTTATGCGCCTGAATTTGGCTGGCGAGACTGCGGATGGGGGAGGTAAAGCCAGGGAAAGACGACTCCTCGCGGGGAGACTGCGGACTGCGAAAGCGGCGGTCCTCGGGGCGATCCCCCAGGCCGTTGGAAAATGCCATGGTGTTCTACCTAATTGGGGCCCGAGACATCAGCAGAGGTTGGTTGGTTGGGGTTGGCGGGGCGGCCAAGTTGCGCTCGCTCGCTCGCTGTCTCTCGTCTCGTCTCGGTCGTCCCCAGCTCAGAGTGCGGCGCAGCTTCGACGGCGGCAGGTCTAGGGGCGCTCACACTCAAATCGTACACAGGGTGGGCGCCCTCTGAAGTTCGGACTCGAAATTCGAGGGAGGGCGCACAGGAGACTGCGAGGTCTCCTGCAGAACTACCGCTACGTTGTACAGTGAGACCCCTGGCACTGGCCGTTGCTGGGACCAGAGGAGGGTCGGGGCGCGGGAGAAGGGCGCGAGGGGCGCGAGGAGCAGAGGTGAAGCGCGGGGTTTGGATGCTATGGTACAGCAAAATATCGTACAAGTACAAGAGCGGCTGGAGGGCGAGGTGTTGAGAGAGAGGAACGAGAGACCGACGTGAGAGAGTTTCAGGCGGGCGAGGTGCTTAATGCCGGAGACCCTGAGCAGCTCTCCTACACAGCAAGCAAGCAAGCCACGCACGGAAAAGCATCCCAGCAGCGCAGCACGCCCAGAGTCCAGCACACGCATCGCCCCCCCGAGCAGCATAGCGTCGATGACTGTCTGCTAGCCGCCGACGCGCGTGCTGCGTGATTGGGGCGAACTCTGTCTGTACCGGCAGACGGTTCCCACTCTGACCTCGCCATCGCCATCCGTCCAACCATTCTTCCTTTGCTGGCTGGCGACGTTGCCCACTCTTCGCCAGGCACAGCACACGCACGCTCTGCGTCCTCACGTCATTCGCACCACCGACACGCGATCGACGACAGCAGCATAGGAGTAGTCTGCTCGGGCGGCAATATAGCACTTAGTGCCAGAGCAGCAGCGCCAGCGCCAATCCAGCGCCAACGCCAATAGGTAGCTGCCCCCGCACCGCCAATATTCAACGGCGACGACGACAACTTGCTACGGCTAGGTCCAACGGCCACAAGTCCAGGTGGCCGGCAACGGCACGGCGGCGGCTGTCGAGTGGCCCATTGCCATGGTCGTGGTCGTGGTCGTGGGTGGTTGGAGCGACCACCAACCTAGGTGAGGTACCTTACTTCGATGCCAACCCACTCTCTTGCCACCTTGACCACGGCCCCATGGGTACAACCTCGCAGTGCATTGCTAACGACTGGAGCCTCCACACCGCCTGTCCTCACTGTCCGTCCTCGGTTCGGCGCTTTGCTCATGGCTGGTCCGCTACGGTACTCCTAGTGCCTGACTAGACCCCAACCATGCAAGCGGCGGCATACAACCGCGTCCTTAAACAAATGTCGGTCTAGGTCATGAAGCATGGCTACCCAGGTGTGAAACGGCCTTGGCCGCTGACGATGACGACCTAACGGCGGTCCGAAGCGGCGAGGCGCATGGCGCGGCGATTGAATTCACCTCAGCCGCCCGAAAACATGGCCGCGAGCTTCTGGCGGGTGGCGCTGAACGGACGGCCTGAGGGTGGAGTCCTTGTACCTGTATCCGTGTTTCGAGGGCGCGTTTGGTTCCAGGTTCCTCTTTTGTTTTCCCAGCAGCCGCGACAGCCAGCCCTACCGCCAGCCTCGACCACCTTGCGGAGCGCGCTCGCGGGCGGGATCTCCTGGATTGCGCCGAGCACGGGGAAGATTGTGCGCTCTGCCATGCTCAGATCTCCACGACTTTGCAACGGCTCTGACTCGCCGATTGCGTACCTCTGTCATGGTGCCCTCCGAGAAGGAATACTAAGCACAACTCTACCCGACCCCGCAAGACGTCTTGCGCCGGCCCAACTGTTTGACCATCGGCCGTTAGTTTCTCCAAACTGTCAGAAAATAGCACGTTGCATCCGGACCTGTCTGCCCGCACCGGCATGCCGCTGTCCGCCCCTCATCTTGCTGCAGGCACGAGGCTGGACCCACGGCCGAGGATCCAACATCTGCAGTCTTCGGCCTTTTCTGGCCGCTCGACGCTCTGGTTGGTTGCGATGCTGCTTACTGCTCTGTCTCCAATGTGGCCAATTTGATGACTCTTAGGAAATCTCCGAACACCGAAAGCCGTGAACGCAACTTGAATGACTGTACGACCATGTTCTGAAGTTGAGGCGTGTCTCAAGGACCTTCGATGAGCAACTGCCGCTTGTGAAGCAAAATCTGGGTAGCAAATCCGTCGAATCGGCAGTCTTGCTGCCAAAGGCCAACGTGATAGCACATCAAGATATTTTCCTCAGTGGACTTCTGAGTCCGCTCGCGTTCTTTCTATCTAGGCTGGAAGAGAAGCCTTTCTCCTTGGATGTCGACAACGGTGTAGTTGTTTCTGGGCATCTTAAGCCATGGCTGTCCGTTGCATCGAATGCTTTATATGCTTACAAGCTTACTGGCTAGCAAGTATGGTGATTCTTCCAGGTCTTCAAATTCCGATGCGAGAAGCAGTTTCACAGTCTTGCAGTTACCGAGTAGAAGGAGCGTGAGCGCAGGATTATCAACTTGCTACAAAAGATGCCACGGCGGGAGTATTGACTGTCTTTTTCTACTGAGGCTGCGGGCGGTAGTACGCCACTGCGCTTGTTAAGACAGAAGTGATTCTTTGATTGCGCTTGGCTGCAATCAGCTGAAAGTCTGGCGACATTCTCCTTTTTCCCACGCTCTGGGGCAAGATCTGGAACAGACTCAATGCATTGATGCAGGGTTGGTGCAGGGCACCATGTCAACTCGTCGCTGACGGGACGTCGGGATGCGGGGTAGTTAACCACAGCTTAACGAGGACCTGAGGAGAGGCTTCCCCAAGGCATCAAGGCATCAAGTCTTGGCAGCGTGGGCTCGCGACCAACATCTTCGCCCTCGCTGCAGTCCACCACAACTTTGCTTAACCATCTACCACCACCCCTCATCCTCACCCAGGAAATCGCGCTCGACACGCGACAAGTCAAAATGTCAGCCGGGTCCAAGTCAAAGACGTCCAAAAATGCCTGGCGGCGTGCGAAAAGCAAGGCCGACAAGGCGAAAAAGGCAGAGGTAGGGCACCGGACGTCACCGCCGTTCCCATCCTGACGTCGCTGAAATTCATCAGACACCCGCTCCAGAGTCAGAGGCTGCTTCTGAAGAGGCCAACGACGCCACCGCCGAACCTCAGGCTGAGCCCAAAACAGGAAACGAAACTGCCACGGTGACCAATGGCAAACCTGCCGAGGGTGGCGACGACTTTGCCCTTGAAATGGACATTGACGACCCTTTGTATGATCAATTCAAAGACGTTTTTGACAGGTTTGGCTACGGCGAGCGGCAAGACGAGGCCAAGGGCGACGACAAGCCCACCATTTACGAAGCCGAGGACGCCATCTTCGACGAGGAGAGGGAAGAAGAACAGGAGCACACAATATCCAAGAAAGAAAGAAAGGAGAAGAATAAGTTGTCTGTAGCCGAGCTCAAGGCGTTGGTCAAGAAGCCTGAACTGGTCGATTGGACAGACACATCATCACCCGATCCTCGCTTGCTTGTGGCTATCAAGGCGCATCGCAACGTCGTCCCAGTACCTGCCCATTGGTCGCTAAAACGCGAATACCTGTCGTCGAAACGTGGTATTGAGAAGTCCCCGTTTGCGCTGCCCAAGTTTATCCAGGATACGGGTATCGCCGAGATGAGAGACGCCGTACTTGAGAAACAAGATCAACAGTCGCTCAAGCAAAAGCAAAGGGAACGTGTGCAGGGAAAGCTTGGCAAGCTTGACATTGATTACCAAAAACTCTACGAAGCCTTCTTCAGATTTCAGACCAAGCCTGAGCTAACACGATATGGTGAGGTCTACTACGAAGGCAAAGAATACGAAACCAACCTCAGACACCTTCGTCCTGGTGAGCTCAGCGAGGAGCTCAAAGAGGCTCTCAACATTCCACCTGGTGCACCTCCGCCATGGTTGATCAATCAGCAGCGCTTCGGCCCTCCCCCGTCTTACCCATCTCTTAAGATTCCCGGGTTGAACGCTCCCCCGCCTCCTGGTGCTCAGTGGGGCTTCCACCCCGGTGGATATGGTAAGCCTCCCGTCGACGAGTACAACAGGCCCCTGTACGGCGGCGATGTCTTTGGTGTACTTCAGCCCCAGCAAGAACAACCTGCCGGTGAACCTGTGGAGAGGAACCTGTGGGGCGAACTCCAAGAGCCCGAGGAAGAGTCTGAGGAAGAGGAAGAAGAGGATGATGATGATGAAGGTGAGGACGAAGACGATGACGTGGGCGGCATGCAGACTCCAGGTGGGCTGCAAACGCCAAGCGGCATGACTTCTGCCGTGCCCACTGAGTATGGAGGTGCAGAAAGTGTCTCGGGCGAATTCAGCTTGCGCAAACAGAGACGTGGCACCGAAACAGAGGAGCCGGCGCAGCAGCGATCGGCTTACACGGTTCTTCCCGAACAAAATGTTCGCGCCCAAGGTTTCTTCGGAAGCGAGCGTGCATATGACCTCAAGGCCGCGCAGCAGATGCCCCTGCTTGGCCAAGAAGACAGCATCAGGAGAAAGAGAAAGGCTGGGGATGTTGACGTTAGCGTGGATGTTGATGCGCTTGAGCGTGAAGATAGGCTGAGCAAAGATGAGATCAAGAGGCGCTACGACGCGCAACGCGAGGCAGAGCAACAGGGAACGTGGGGAGACTATCAAGAGGACCTCAGCTCCATGATCGCTGAAGAAAGCGCTAAGAGGTTGAAGAAGGATCAGGAGCGCCGCAGCAGGCGTTAACGCGCCGCCGTAGGCCCTAGTGACGAAAGAAAGAAGAAAAGCATAATTCAAACTAAAGAAGGATCTGGCAAACCCCCAGACGGTCAAGATACCAGTTGGACAAAGGAAATGCATTGGGAACGGGTTCCGTAGCCGGCAAGCGTTGCAGGATGACGGAATATCTGGAATGATGGAAAGGAGTATCGTTAAGAAAATGCTTTGCTATTACTGCCACGGATTCCGATGTCGACTGCCAGGAAACGAGACGTGAAAGTGTCAAGCAGGTCTGGATACTTATTGACCGCGAGCCGCTGTCCACCGCCAGAGCCGGCCTAAATTTTGGGCATGGATAATTGACCATGTCTCATTGGGAGCAGGGCGGTTTGACGATTCCCACAGGTTTTGCTGGCTTCCGTGGCACAGCTGGCTGGCAGCGGGCAACATCAATCCCCCGTGAGCAGATTCAGCCGATGCAGCTCACATGAGCCCTCGAGTGATCTTTTGGCGAGGCTCAATATCTAACGGATGCTCGTTGACTCAAGCAAAATGGCCGCAGGCGGACTTGGCAGTGGACAGAGTTTTGGCCGCCAGTCGTTGGGGGGTAACGCCTAATCACGTGATGAGAACTTGGCTTGGTCAAGCTCCTTTCTCGTCTAAAAACTCCATCCTCTGGAGACAGCTGCTGCATACTCTATTCTTCGCAACAAACTGCGAGCGAGCTTTCAGGCACTCATTCCACATCTCGCACAATCATGGATCGCGAACGAGACAGAGATCGCAGGTACGTTCTGTCCGGCGTCGGCTTTGTTGCGGTCGCCGGGCTCCGTCTTTACCGTCGTGGTCGTGCGCTTCATAAACAATGGCATCAAGCTCTCACCACCAGCACCACCACTACCACCACCACGACGTCGACCGCTTCGAGGCTTCAAATTGACATGTACTATCATAGGTCTGGGGGCGAACGCTATGCTCCTGGAGCTTCTACCTACCGTCCGGGACGCTCCAGTCCGCCACGCGACAGCTACCGCTCTACACGATCGCCGCCGCCGCGTCGTCCACCGCCCGCCGCCGACACCTACGTCCCCGCCTCCAGTAGAACTGCGAGGCCACGAAGCCGCTCGCCTTCGTTTCGTCGACGTTCTCGTAGCCCTCGCGGTGGATACATGAGGCCGGAGAGCGACACATGGAGGAGGCCAAGGTCGCCGCCTCGACGGGAATACTCCCCAAGGCACGAGTTCTCGCCTCGTCCAGGTCGCTACGATGACAGGAGGGATGTACGTCCAAGGTCACCTCCTCGTGAATTCATCAGCGATCGTTACGACAGGCGTTCGCCTCCGCGCATGAGGGAACGCTCGCCACCTCCATTGAAGCGCAGCAGAGATGTCTCGCCCGTGGGCAGCCGTGGTCGCTCACCACCGCCAGCAAAGAGAGAAAGGTTGGCTTCACCGCCGCCTAGGGCAAGCAGATACGACGAACCAAGGCCAAGAGCCTATAGGTACAACAGGATGCCGTGGGGCGGGCCGGATCGTCTGTCTACTTACACTGAACATAGTCCTCCGCGACGTCCCTTCTCTCCGCCTCGTGAGCGCAACTATCGCCCGCGCTCACGCTCGCCTCCAACTCGCGAAGAAAGGGTCGATCCGTATGGAGCCGACACGTGGAGGCGTCGTTCTCCTTCCCCACCAAGATTTGCAGCGTTGGATGCTGGCGTTCGCTCCGGCCGCGAATCTGTTGCTTCGTCACGCCGATCTTCACCACCTGTCCATCCAAGCAGACTCGGATTAGTTGTCGATGACCGTCCACCTCGTCCTACCGACTTTTCTCCCCGACCACGCTCGCCTTATCGCCCTCCCCGCTCGCCGCTTGAGCGAGAGCGTTCTCCCCCCAGGCGCGAGCCAATGCCGATCCGTGAACCTCTCCCGTCGCGAGACCGCGAGTATACCAACGGCAGCGTTCCCCCTCCCAGTGGTCCCCGCAATGGTGAATTTTCCCGCGTCCCACCCACAGGTCCAGCAGGTGGCCGCTACGGTCCAGCCATGTCACCCCCAGCAGGTCCTTCCATGTCTATGTCGGCCCACAGCCGCAACGCAAACCCAATTCTTAGTGCGCCCTCTCGACCTCGCGGCGGTGGACGCGGCAGCTTTGGACGAGACTATTCCCCATATGAACCTGCGCCAATGGGACCTCGACGTGGATCAGGTCCGTGGGGAGGCCGTGGAAGCGGTCCACCCTATCATGGCGGCCCGCCAAGTGGACCTCGCGGTGGACACCATGGTGGTCCAGCAGCCTTTCGCGGATCAGCAAACAGTACATCCACGACTTATCCGCGCACCCAGCGTTTCAACACCACCACCAACGCACAGCCTCCGCCAGTCCCAGCTCAGACGTACCTCAACGACGTTCCAGCCGTTACTCCAGGCGGCCAGAAGCAAAAGGACCTGGTTGACACGAGCCGCCTGTCGAAGCTCGAAGAAGAGGCAAGAAAGCTTCGAGAGATGATTGCTGAGAAAGAAGCCATTGGCCGCCGGGGCAAGCGCGAATGGGACCGAATGGAGCGCGAAGGCGAAACTGCCAGTCTGCGCGCTGATCTTGCGGATGAGCATCTCCGAAGTCTCAACGGCGAGTCCATGAGCAGTGCTGCATTTTAGACGGATGCTGCATTAAAGACGCTGAGCGACAACTTGAAAAGCAGGGGCAAGTATGAGTGGTGAGCGAGTGGCATGCTTGGCCGTGGGGAACTGTTAGGGAGTACGACTTAAACGACAAAGTGCCTCCACTAGACGCTCGACAACTCGGCTTTCCCCCCTCCCTACATGGTCACCCGACTACCGCTTGCAGCCGCGGTAGCGGCAGGTCGGCATGCGAAATAGGCAGATATCGAAAGTCTATTCCACATCCCTCGAATATAGCAACTCCTGCGGTTCTGCTTTACTCTCCGGTCCGCCCTTCACGACTCCACGCAATCCGCCCGATATCCGACAGCTCAGACGTTTCGGTCCGGACTATTGTCTGTACTCTACTGTCATCCTCGAGACCAATCGTCGACGGTTCTTCTAGTCTACCCCGAGGTTCTCTTTTTCCTTTTTTTCCTTTTCTCTTCCGTGTTTATGTCTTCTCCTGGATACGATTAAGGAACGGCGCAAGGCGCAGGCGAATTGAATGGGTGGTACGACGCTGGTTGGACGGGCGGAGGGGGGGAAGCCTTAATCAGTAGCCATTTTGTTGACGGACAGGTTGGTCGATTAGTCAGTTGATGGGATGTACGGACTGTTGGGTTGATCAGACAGACTGGTCGGTCAGAGGCTCGTAGGTGGTGGTAGTGGAAGATCGGCTGTCGGTTGACCATCAGTTCACGCATGCCTACAGCCTACGCCATCAGATGGTTAATGGATAAATTTTCTCTTGAACACAAAATATCCAGGCGCTGATGGATATTGAGAAAGGTTAATTTGAAAACCCCTGTCGCCCCATATTGAAGCCTTCTCATTCACTGCGAACTCCTCCAGCACTGAAGCCACCCGCCCCTTCCGCTTTAGCCTCCTCTTCTACTGACACTTCCCCTTCCTCTAAAACCTACTCCCATGCGAATGCCCATCCTGGCCAAGTCGCATCCTGGTCCATGGGGAGGACATTGAAGCGCCCGAGGTATTCTCCGAGATGGCTCCAACCCATCGTATGCAGGATGCGTCCGCCTTAATCTCGAACCCCCCCCCCCCAACAAACCACCGGGGGTGGCGGGGGGCGCCAAATTTGAAAAAAGGCGAATTTGGAATGGAATAGCCGGGGGGGGGGGTGGGGGGAACGTGGGGTTT
>JAIFKG010004680.1:0-25381 GCA_020351975.1 Phyllosticta ampelicida
CACTTCAACCCTCGACTCACTCTACGCTTCCCGTCATATATCATAGACACTTTAACCTTGCTGCCCGTGCGCTTCTCCTCTCCACCACCTCCCCCTTCTCATCATCCTCCGCCTCTTTCTCTACCTCATTCCATTGCGCCCATCATCCCCGTCCCCTGAGTATCGCAAAAAAGGAAGTATTTGACTGCCCACGGGCGGTTGAACCTCCTGGACCTGCTTTATTTTCTGATTGACTGGCTACCGGCTTTGAGCTTAACGGCCGCAGTTATGAGTACAATTTATATTCTTTTATATTGACATTGTTGTATTCTCCATGCATACAGTACGGGCCAAGCGTGGAGCACTCCAGAGAGACATGAATCAACGACTAGGTGGCGCAGTCAGATGGACTGCATCTGGCATTCATCTGCCACTGCCTTTGTACCTGATGGACGATGTCAGGAATCCTGTGTAAATGCCACTACCCGCTACATGATTGGTTCGACGTTCTGTCCTTCTGCCGCTTGCTGGTCGGGCAGCTTGACAGCACTGCGAGATGCTCACTCTCGCTGCGCGCTTTGTTGACAAGCAGCCTTCCTCCCATCCAGCCACTGGGGCGACAAGTGAGCCGACGGGAGGGAGCGGGAGGCGAAGAGGGTCGGCCGATGGCACATGTGTGCAAATGGAGCAAATTGGCTAGGGCATCCTCTTCTTACGAGCAGAAAGTGACAATGGAAGCATGGAATAGCATGGTAGGAAAGCCGCGCCATGTGTGCGTGCCTGAGGCTAGCGTCAAATACCGCGTCAGGCACCAACGGGGAACGTTGGCGTACCTACTTCCGCTGATACATTGGCGTGCCGACTATGTCTGGGTAGCGGATGATGATCACTCCTTGTAGTTCAACGGAGAGAATAATCCGTGTGCTATAGTTGAACAGTTTGTCGGCAAGGCAGTTTTGACGTCAAAGAGAGTTAGATCCTTCATTCTTGGGTTAGTCGGGATAATTTAGCTACGATACCTGCCAGCGCCTCAGGAGAAAGCCATTCAGGGGCGCCCACGTGCCGTAAGCAACTCGAGCAGCGCACAAGTTTTTCTTTGATTTGAAGAAAGACGAGAACGATATGTAGAATATCTGGGGACGAAGGCCATCAGACCTCGACAGCTCCTCCCCCTCACAAACACTACGAGCGAGACAGTACCCCAGGCTCTTGCCTTCATCAACCGAACACCACAGCTGACGGACTATCTGACAACGATGAGGCTGTAAAGAATTACAGTACGGCTCGTAGACGGTTGCCCTGTTCTTACCGGTCCGGAGTGCAAGTCCCAAAAAGATACTATAGGATGCGCTCGTGCGCGAAAGCAGCCAATGGAGCGCACTAGTCAAATCGAGAACCACTCTGGATTCGAATTCAGACAAATTTCGTCTTGGATGGTCAAGAGGTACGAGAGAAGTGGGTTGTACCTGGAGATTTCGAGCAACCGCTGCCGATATTGGACGTTAAATCAAAGGGGTGAGGATTATGCTTGATGCAGGTTTCCGCTCCTGGTAGCTGCATGGTTGGGATGAAGAGATCTGGCCAGGTTCTGGCTTGCGCTGGGCAGGGCAACATAACATCAGGAGAACAAGTCTTGACGTAGGCAGGGAAAGCAGATGATGATGACAAGGGACGGCGGCTGAGGCGGAAGGCGGAAGGCGGAAGGCGGAAGGATGGCGGGTGACGAAGGCGCGCGGCAGAAGTCGTGAGCTCTTTATGCTGACAGCGAAACAAGATACGCAGGGCGTATGTGACGCTTGTCTGTCGACGCCTTCCCCTCTCAAATGGCGACGACAGAAATTCATTCTCAATGCACTACCAACGAAGCAGAAACGCTGGTGTAGTCCAGATGAGAACGAATCAGGTAGGGCGTGGAGGATGATTAGAACGTGGAGAGTTTGATGAAAAAAGGGGGTTGGAAGGAATGGAAACACGGTAAGATAGATAGTGGGATGGTGGGGGAGCGTTTGGCATGATGGCGCATTCGAGATCGCTTGGACCGTCGTACCAAAGCTGTAATCTGGATGGAGGTTTCCAGTATCAGGGGTTGCGGGGGGAGCCGGCAGGCTAGCCGCGCCGCTCAACTTTGTTAATCTTCAACTCCCCAGAAAAATAGATCATCCTGCTGGCTGTATGAGGCAATGTTGACGAGGAGTAGGAAAAATTCCAAAGTCTATCGCTTGAAGCCAACCTCCAGTGGCGTCCTTATGGCGGCACATGGGA
This sequence comes from Phyllosticta ampelicida, assembly GCA_020351975.1. Classification (NCBI taxonomy): domain Eukaryota; kingdom Fungi; phylum Ascomycota; class Dothideomycetes; order Botryosphaeriales; family Phyllostictaceae; genus Phyllosticta; species Phyllosticta ampelicida. Next base: position 2,242 of record JAIFKG010004680.1, read on the forward strand.
GCGTAAGCGTAGTCCTCTGATGCGGTTGCTTGGAGTGTTTTGCCCCCATACATCGGCAAGCCCAATAGTGCGACGCTCATGTGCTCTCTTCTATGAGCCAGCATCGATATCCAAGTGTTTCCAATTTGGGTCGCAGAAGACAAAGCTCCGACCCTGGCATTGCTAACTGTTGCACAGCCCCCGTTCTCGACCACCGCCAAGCCCCGCTCCTCGACACACAACCTAGACCCATGAGAAGTCGCATACATCGCCACAACCATGATACTACTCTTCGAGGGTGGACCAAACTTCATCGTAGTGATTACTCGACATGCTCGCCGATTCGTACATCTAGTAGAGAGCTAACAACGCTCCTTCGAATCGCGCCATACTACATGATGTGACAGGATCATCTAAAGTTTCCTTCAGCTTAGGGGTATTGAAACATGGATCAAAGAAGGCACGATTACCATGGTCGTCCAAGACGTATTCATCTTCCAGCTTTATCTCCACGTGCCGCACGCGCGATGCAAAAAGTTGCGGTTAACTGAGCGACAGTCACTGCCTAGATTACCATAGCACTCCTAATGGGCAGCGTAGACGTCGCGCTCTATTGGCAGGACATCGTCTTTTCCCTTCAGGTACATCAAGGTCAGCGTTTGACCACGAGCAGATCAAGGGGGAAGAAAACCGAGGGGGGAGGGGGAGCCTGGGTGTGACGCACTGGTTTAAAGGTGATGTTCAAATATCCAACCAGACCTACACATTTGTCGCCAACGACGGTGAAAGGTGACGATATTGGTCGCGCATAACTTTTGACGCGCACGGAATAGGTCTATGCGGCCGAGGGTAAACTGAACGCCCAGCATTAGAGGCCCGAAATGATGTCCCAAAATAGTAAGGGCCCTGCCCGGCTGAATTAGACTGTCTCAGATAGACACAGGCTGGGGTCTCAAACGTCATGATCTATGCGCTGGACTCCCGAATCATAGCAGCACTGCATTAATATCCTCAGACTGTATGTACAGGGTCGTTCAACTAAACGTCGGTGGATAGCTGAACAGGGTCAGGTCTTCCTGGCGTTGAATTGGCAGGGAAATTTCAGGGCAAGACGACGCACGAGAGCACGAGAGAGCACACAGCTACCAAAATAAACTCGAATCTCAAGGCTAGCGGCTCAGGCTTGTTTTGAAACGGCCAGGCTGGCGCAACAAGCCCATCTCCAGTTTTCCGCCATCCTCGAGTCCATGTCGAGGGCAGTCAAGATGCCCAAACTGGGGAATGGCGGACCGGGACCGAGTTCAAGGACCATAGCATCAGGGTTGCGGAAAAAGCTTTGGACGCCCTCGCATCGTCTCGCGCATGCCTATGCCCTCGAGTGTTTGCCTTAGGTGTACGGTTTCCCGGAAAAGAGAATCTGCCCCAGCGTGATCCTGATGATTAGTGGGGCAGTAGTCGTGGTCCATCTGTACACTTGCAGTTTGCGGCTGAAATGGTGCCCGACATGTGTGCGGGTTCGGACGATGTGATGGGCGATGAGGGCTGCATTAGAGAAAGTCGTGCCTTGCCTTTTCCGTGCTAGTGGCCGTTGGGTGCACGGCGCTGGTCCGCTGCTCCAAAGAGGTTGCAGGACGGGGATCGTCCCAGGAGAGCAGCAACGGCACGCAGCGGACCCGGCGGGGCAGGAAAAGTAGTCAGCCAGCCAGCGACATCAAACAGCAGAGCCCAAACAGGGGTAGGCCCGGCTTGCGTGCGAGTGCGGCCCGCCAAGTTATCAAGGACTAAACAGCTGACCCAGCTCGGGCCGCGCTGAGTTTGTTTGGACCCTGCTGCAGCATGGAAGACGAGGGGTGAAAAGGTCATAGAGCGCTTCAGCTGCATCAGGTGGGGACCAGGGGTGAAATGAAGAGGCCGGAGCGTGCGCGAGCACGGTCAGTCGTAGTGAGAAGCAGGGCTGGATGAAATCTTGACCCACCCAAGTTTGGGGTCTGAGATAGGCGAGATGGACGATGTTTGTTGTGTGACCGGAGGTTGTAGCAGTGCACGAGTGGGAGGCCTTTGGGATTGGGTCGCATATCCATGTCCGTGTTGACGGTACGGGTGCCTGGCCGCAAGGGAGGGGCGGACGGTGGACCGGCCGGTGATGATGGGTGCAGCGAATGCCTACGGCCATGGCTGTGGCTGTGACTGTGGCTGTGGCCATGACTGTGCCTGTGCCTGTGCCTGTGCCCGCGTCGTTCGTGGCTAGCAACGCAGCGTATTCGCCATCGGTGGAGTTCTACTACAAGGGAATTCTTTGTGCAGAGCGTCTGGTCATGATGGTATCCTTGCAAGAGATCTGCAGAACGCCTGTCGAATCGAGGGGGCCATTGCGAATCGTGGCTTGCGCAAGACCAACGGACGGCTACGGTGCACGGCTCAGAGACTGGATGCTTCAGCAGGGCCATGGGCTGGAGCTGGTGAAGGATGATGCCTGACGTGCGACACGGGGCATCAGTCAGGCACTCAGGCACTCAGGCACTCAGGCACGCAGCAGCTCCAGGGAGGCACGCCAGGCTAGGCCAGGCACCGCAACTCTACTCGTAGCATAATAAAATTCCAGTTGACGGGATGCACTGTGGTCGAGGTGGCACACGGCAGGGTTGGAGCTGAGGCGTGCAAGCGATGCGGTCGTCCGAAGTAGCCGATCTGAGATCTGTATCCTCCGGCGCTGGGACGATTCCGAGGGCCTGGCGGGCCTGAGAGCCGATTCCCAACAGCTGTATCGCCGTGACGTGGTCATGCACGGCCCAAAGTTGACCGGTTGTGGCCGTGTAAGCAGGGGCGCGCCAGAATGGAAGGTCGAAGGCGCGAGACGTCGCACAGAGAGAACAACGGCCAGGGACTTGCGAGACCATGGGCTTAAGGACGGAGGGGGGGTGGGCTCGCCCTGCGTGCTGCGTGCTGCGTGCTGCCCGACGAGAAAAAGAAATCGTCGGCCGTGGGCCGTGGGCGTTGGACGTAGATTCCCGAGCAGGAGCAGGGGCGGCGACAGAAGCGGAGCAGACGCAGAACACGACGCATAAACATCATCATCGTGGTGGTGTGGAGTGGCCGGGCAGCGGCCAGTGTGTCCGCGCGAACGGGAACACGGCTAAGCTTCCCGAAGCGGCTAGCGCATAAATCGAGCCTTGAACCAGCGTGCCAGCTCCCTGGGCCTCTTGCCTAGGTTGGTCGGGGCTCCCAAGGAAATCCTAGTCAATGTGACATGGACATGGCCACGGCGCCCGCCGCCCTGGGTGCCGTCACCTCGCCGCCCGCCCGCTCCCACAGCGCCTGCCCGCTCGCTGCTGCGGCTGTCATGCCGCTGCTGCCGCTGCCGCTGCCGCCACCGCCGCCGCTGTTGCTGCTGCTGCTGCTGCTGCTGCTCCACCTTTTCCATACTGCTGTGATCCACTGCTGTTCGCCTGAAAGGAGGGCAACGTCGCCCCTCGTATAGTCGCCGACTCTGACGAAAAAGAAGACACCAGCATGATCCATCCCGCCCGCCTGGTTATACGCCCGGGCCCTCCGTCATCGCCTTGGCGCTTCACCGTTCACCGTCTCGCTACCCATTCGTCGGATTATTCTGGAAACGGTCAGCACGCAAGCACGACCTCTGTGCGAGATCTCCCTTGCCTGTATCTCCTCCAGCAAGGGCGCCCGTCGGCATCGTCTCTGTTCCCAGAGAGCGAGCTGGCTGCTTCCTACAAAGCCCGGAATGTCCGAGCGTGAAACTGAGCACTGGATGAATGCGAGGAATGCCGCCGAACCCTTGCACTCTCGCCGCCCGCCTCGTTACTCGAGCGACGGCCGCGGGAGCTGGAGCTGGAGCTGGAGCTGGAGCTGTGCACGACGGGCCAGCGCCTACTCGCCTCGTTTGGTTGGCGCATATTGACGTCGCTCTTGCCGCAGGCACCACCACCTATAATCCAACAGTCTTGCGTCCTCCTCTTACACAAACTTTGTCGACGTTGTTTGCCCGGTGAAGCATTGCAACGAAACCGATATCGTCATCAGAGACCTGGGCGCCGTCAGCAAACTGTAGGGACGACCGTTGTTCCAAACGCACAGGAAGGAACTTGGAGCGGCATTGCACAGTCCCCATCTAATCTTGTGCCTCGCCCGCGTCTCAGGTCTTGCTGCACTGACCCAACGACGCCACTCTCAGGCCCACCGCTCGACGATTGCTTGCATGCCGCGTGGTACCGGCGTCGCTGCCAAATTATAGGGGCCACGACGGATGATGAAACTATTTCAACTCCCATGTTTGGTGCCCAGATCGCGCGGCACACAGTGACTTTTCCAAACCACCAAGTCGAGACTTGTGTATATAGAGAGTGTTCAACCGCCTTCCCGCGCAGATACTTGGATATTTGAGCTCGTAGAAACGTGACTACAGGGAGCATTCAAACACCCCCGCCCTGCCTTGGACCTGACGTTTCTTTTGCATCCGACTGTGGGACCTTGTTCCCAAACAAGTAAACGACCGCTATGGGCTGTGTTTTTCTTGTTGACCGGAAATTGGCGCCTGCGCGCGTGTCACACCCACAGTCCGGGCACGCTGGGCCAGGTCGTGACACAACGGGCCTGTCCTTGGGTAGAGGGAATGAATGGGCTCCAAACATGACAATGCCATTCTTCCTTGATCAAGAGGATTAAATGGCGACGATGGATTGCTGATCCATACCCAAGAGGCAAAAACGGAAAGACTTCGGCGTGGATTGGGTGAGAGACCACAACTGTGTGCGCCTCGACGACATGCACCAAGCCTAGGTTCTGACCCCGGCCTTCAGCTGCGAGGTTCCCTACACTTTGGTCATTGGGTGTCGCGGCGTGCAGCTCACCGTTGCCCCGAATGCCAGGCGCGAGGCGTCCGTGTGCCGGGAATGGAGCTGTCAAAGGCACCGTAAGGCCCCAAGGCGTCGCAACAACCCATAAGGCCGCAGAGGTCGACATGGCTATAATTGCGCTTCAGGTAGCTCACGTATGGGAAGCATCCCATCATCACTGTCCCCACTGCGAGACTTTTGAAGGGGGCGTGGCTGTCCAGGGAAAGCATGTCAAACCAATATTCTCTGGCTTTTGATGGAAGCGAAGAGGAGGACAACCCATGTCAGGAGGCGCAACAGGTCCATTTCTGCGCCGACCATGTTCGAGTAAGGAGCAGATTTGGTGGAATAATTGTTCAGTGGCTTGGAGTGGCGGCCGTTGACGAGAGCTGAGTCGCTTCCAAAAACAGCGAGTGCCAGGAGCAAGGAGCCACGTCCAGAGGCAAAAGACTCATGGATTCACCGCGGGCGAAACGCGAGCTGCGGAAGATCCGTCAGGTTTCGTCAGGCGTTCCCGATACCGCGATCTCGCGTCGGTGGCCGTCGCGCTGGTGCGGAAGAGCCTGCCTGCTTGACTTGGGAGAAGGGTAGGTCCTTGACTCGCGCCGTTCCTCGAGCTCTCTCTCTCCTCCAGTGGCCGGGGGAGGCGTAGTGTAACGGCTGCTGTCGCTGCTACTAGGATACCGTAGAGCTGGATTTCTCATAAAGCGCCTCATCCAGGATAGGTTCGCCAGAGCGAGGGCGAGAGAACCGTGGCTGAATGTGGTCATGGCCATCCATGGTCTGCGACGGCGGCCGGGCAGGCCGTGGCGCGAGCGCTGTACGAGCTGTGGTTGTTGGTCATGACTGACGGTCGGTCACGGGCGAGGGTCTGGTCCGAGGAAAAAAGAAACGTACCGCTACGTGATTGATTGACATGGAGGGCGACCCCAAAGGAATAGAAACAACCGACGGGCGTGATGGCAAGAGAAGAGTTGGAAGAACAGAATGCTGTCTTGTCTCGGCGCGTTTGCCAACGGTGAAAGGCGCGTGGTGCGGCAAGAACATCGCATATCAGCAGCGCAGTGGGTGACGAAGATATTTCCAGTGCCCAACGTAAAGTCGCGCAGCACACAGCGAGGGTTTTCTCAATTTACTAAGTCGAGACGAGCGTATACTTGGAGTGTTCAAGCGCCTTGGAGTTGACAGCCCACAGTGGCAGGGCCTCCGTATTGTAAGGAAACCCCGCTTTAGGACTAGCGCCACACCGTGTCAAACGTCACGACACGCGTCAGAGAAATTCTTCCAGACACACACTTTGATGGACCCCATCACGGCCTTCTATTGCTGGTAGGAAGAATAGCGGGTGGTAATTCTCCACGACTCCATCTGGACAGGCTAGCTTTACGGATGACACATTGCTAACGACCCTCGACAGGCTTAGCTCGCCCGCCGTCAGCTGGACCGTCCCCAAATAATGACGACGCAGGCCAGACCAAACGGCCGCCGGCCAAAACCAACACCACGATGGCTCCCTGACTGTACCTAACGCATCGAGGGTCCCAACAGCAGCAATGGCGGTTCGGGCGGATGCTGGGCGCGCGCCCAAGTCCCTGCGCAGGTCACGTCCTGCCGGCCGTTTTCGAACTGGCGGCACTGCACCTCTATGGCTGGCAGGGGATTTCAGGCGGGCAGACGGGCACTGTGCATAATGTCCGGGCTCTGCAGCCCGTGGCAGCACGGCAGGCTGACTGACTCGGGGCGGCGCGCACGAATCAGGCGGTCAAGCCAGCATTCCACCTGTGGGCTCTCGTCTCAAGCCAGGCGCAAGGGGACGGGCTGGTTTCACGGGGCGGTGCTGAGCAGGGCGCTCCCTGATGATGGCATGCCATGGCACCCCAGTCGCACATCTGCGCATCTTACCCGCCGATCTGGGTCCTGGGGATCCACCAGCGAGCGCCCACCGCGCGGACCACCGTCCCAAAGGGGGCCATGCACGACAAGTAACCCAGTCCACTCTGTCAAATCCACAAGAGCCTGCCGAGACCCTAGAGTCAGCCAGGCGCGCACCCTTCCCGAACCTCTGTTGGCCTGTCCTGTCAGTGCTGAGACCCAACGTCTTTACCGTGCCCTTCATATACCTTCTACCTGCCCGCCTCCCAGTGCCATGGTGGCCTATCGCCGTCCTCTTCTCTGATCTCCACTCGGCCTCTTTTATCCCCCATCACGTCTGCACCCTGCCTTCATGTTCCACACCTTCAACGTCATCTCTACTTGACAACTATTTCCAAGTAACATCCTCCTCTTCGAATCTCCTTTCTTGCAGCCACCATTCTCCTGGGCTTCATTTCTTGAAAGGCTCCGCCGCTACTGTCTCCTTTCGACGATCGTTCAATCCGTATCGACCTGCTCGCAACGATACCAGCCGGATTCGTTTGCTACTACGTTTTTACCTATCGTCCCTCCCCGTCACATCAAGATGCCCTCCACAGCTCGTCGTGGGCCATGGTCCACCGCGGAGGACAAGTATCTTTTGCAGATTGTCCAACAGCAGGGTGCCAACAACTGGGTCCGCATCTCGCAGATGCTCCGTACAAGAACGCCAAAGCAATGCCGCGAACGATTCCACCAAAACCTCAAACCTACCCTCAATCATAACCCCATCACTCCCGAGGAAGGCCAGCTAATTGAACGCTTGGTCGGGGAGATGGGCAAGAAATGGGCTGAGATCGCCAGACGTCTCCATGGACGCAGCGACAATGCTGTCAAGAACTGGTGGAACGGCGGTCAGAACCGCCGAAGGAGGATGTCGGAGAGGCGAAGGAGCGATCACCATGATCCCTCCAGCACATCGTCTCTCCCCAATCATTACGGCACCCCGTACCAGCATCCTCACCACCACATCAACGACCACTATCACTCGTACCACCAACACCGCCCGTCGCCTATTTCGATTCACGGCCACGCCTACGGCTCTCGGGCCTACGACACCCCAGTGCCTTCTCCGTCTGGACAGTCAATCCTTTCTGCGGACGGCGCACCATCTCTTGTGACCGACTCTGGCTCCGTCGAGTCTAGGTCCCCGATCGAACGGTCCCTCCCACCACTGCTTGGCTCGAGGGATGAGCGCCGTCGTTCAAGCGTGGCCTTTCTCCCTCGGGACTCTTCCTTTGCTATCACGGACGATGACCAGCTTCCCTCGTTCCGTCGATCAGATTCGGCGGACGAGAATAGAAAGCGGGATGTCCTACGGCTACCTGAGCCTCACAGCAGCTTTTCCCACAGTCCGCTAGGCGCTCAAGCTCAGCCTCTTTTCAAAGAGCCCAACTACCAACCGCAAACGGGACACCGCTCATTGCCTTGGCTGACACAAGGCTTCCCTGCCACGAAGCCGCTACCTGTGGAGCCCCCCCCAACGACTTCTACTTCTCCGGGGCCTTTCGCTCCTCAGCAGCAGCTCCCAAGCTTCCAATCCTTGACGCGGCCAGGCCGGCTGCCTAGTCTGTCCCTCACAGGACACTCGAGTCCGCCACGCGGATCCACTGCATCAAGCTTCCTGGTGGAGAAGCCAAGGAGTCCTAGCGGGAGCAGGCCAATCAACGTGGCATCCATCTTGAACTGAAAAAAGAAGATATCTGGAACGGAAACGTAGGCGACACTGGTCGCCTCGTCTTTTTTGCTTGATGTAGCGCGAGTTGTTGTTTGCATAGCATTGGCGCCTCTACATGTTTGCCTCGTCGTGCCGTCGGATTCAAGGGCCAACGTGCACTGTTCTTTTGAACACGAAAAATTCAATACCACTTATCACGCTCTATACCACATATTCTCCATAATTCTTGCACTGTAACTTTGCCTTCCCACAAAGTGCCATGGGCCGAGAGATCAACGCTCTTAGCTTTGTGGTTTATTAATGTCTCAAATACCAGAGCGTATTAGCGGAGCCTTTAGGCGGAGTGGATCTCTGGTGGGTAACGGGCGTCGATGGATGTTTGACTGGGCGGGTCTGTCCTTTGGTTGGCAATATTGGAGACCTCAAAAAAGGAGTAGTGAGTGAAGTTTTTGGAGAAACTGGTGTGGCGCTGTACGAATAAACCGGGTACTATGAAATCTTCCTTTCTCTATCCGGGAGTTTGACCGTCGTGACGTCATGTGAAGGATAGTCAGGCTCGTTTGAAGACGAGATGAGAAGCCCATGATTGGTGGCAAATCAGATGTAGCGCACGACATAGAGGACAAGCGCAAGAGTAGAATGTAGCGCATGTTGATGGGGCTGAAGGCTTTCCAGCACGATTTCCACGCGTCGTGCGAACGTCGAGAACGTCCTCAAGGGGATATTGTCGCAGGCAGGGGAGCCGGTACCCACCGCGCCCACTATTCGACAGGCAGCCGAACGACCACGTCGCCCGCAGCGTCTGCAAAGCATCAAACGCCGAGGCGATTGATCGTTTTTATCACAAATAAAGCAGATTTGTCGCTCGATATTCTGCACGTCTGAGTGGACATGTTGCCATATAGCTACATACCACTCGTGTTGGTGATGATGAAGTGAGCGGGTCATGGACAAATTTTGGCACCCCTCTTGGAGCAACCACAAGTACAGACAAGAACCCTGAGTTCCAGACTCGCTCTTGTTTGTCCCCTGTCGAGGCGGCCCGTTGAGCAAGTTCTAGAGCCGGGTCCGCCTCAAAACTCTGGTCCAATAATTACCTAAGATGACAGCCCCAATCGAGACTCGGATGACAGCAAGCTTGCCTTCCAGTCTGCCAGCTGGAGAGGCCCTTCGTTGCCAGCTAGCGGCTACCGTAGAGTACCCACATGTCCGTTGATGTCAACCAATTGCCTGTGCTGCCTCCGATTTTCGCCGTCCGCATCCGGATTTCGAGGAGAGAAAGAACAGATAGAGCTGACAAACTTCGCATGGCCTAGGATTACTATGACGACCTACACGGATCCCTTCCTTCCAGAGTCTCCAACGCCTTTGCAGCGGCTATAAGGCTTCCGTCCGATCTCTACGCGTCGGTCTACTCTAGAGGTCCCGCGATGGAAGGCGGCGTATGGGGCCCATTGTACCGCGGTTCTCTGCCAGCAGGCGACCAGCTCAAGCCTCCGGAGATGGAGAAGGAGATAGGCAAGGGCAAGAGAAAAACAGACGCGATTCATCGATCCTTGGCCGTGGCTGCCGAACTCCACGACACGCCATGGAACACACCGCCTACCGGGCCCTCTCCTGACGATAGAGCCATCGACTATATTGATGACGACAGCAAAGGGATTTCAAGCCAAAAGCGGATTGTCAGGCGGAAAGCGGACCGTCTGATGTGGTGACTCCCCAAAGTCCCGCGAGCAGCACGATACGTACGAAGCAAATCTACTCATTGGCGGCGCACTGTAACTGGCGCAACGAGAAGGATCTCGTAGTGGAAGAGGAGAATAAGTTGAAGTCGGTAGCTTGGAGCGTTCCGAGGTCATAGCCACACCTGCTGCCGATTGTACTTCAGGCGATCGGAAGGGATGCAGAGACGGCGCACGTCATGAAAGGGACTAACGAGCGGACCAGTGCAACGCCAACGGTCGCCAGGCACGGAGAGGACCGTCGATGGGCCCCGGCAGGGGGACGGTAGCCGCGCCGTTCAGCGCCAGCAACGCCTACAAGTACCTCCGCGTGGGCCCTAAAAACGGTGTCCGGGGAGACACGATTGGCGCGCGAGCTGCTCGCCGTCGTCGTTCGCTCTCGGCTCCACGGAGAAAGCGTCTCGTGGAGTCGTGTGGGCTGGGCCATGGAGCTGTATCGGGACGCCAAAGTGCTAGCTCACGGGTGCCAAAGTGCAACAACAACCGAGCGAGCCGGTGGCGAACAAGGCGCTGGCTTTTTGATAGACGTACCCGATCCGCCAGCATGGAACAGCTGGTGGCTCGACTCCTACGCGTAGTCGTCCACGCCTGAGTGCTGGCGGAGATGCGGGGATTTGGTGGCCCTGCTAGCTCCTCACCATGCTCAAGCGGGCGGAGGACTTCTTTGTGAGCCTTGCATGGATGCGTCTCTGTACATGACGAAGGAGGTTGTCGACGTGGTTTTGACTTGGCCGCTAAAACAGGGGCAATGGTGCCTGGCGCAGTCGCTAGAAAGTAGTGTGGCAGTGTGCTTTTGCCCAGGCTTACAGCGGGGTCTGCCAATGTGAAATCACAGCTGTCAATTTGGTCAGGTGGTATGTGGGCAGTTTTGATCAATATTGATGATGTTTCGATGCTGGCCATGTTGTTGTTGTTGTTGTTGTTTCTGTTTCCCCTTGGCCTGGAACGGGACAGTGCGGTGCCGTGCCAGCCGACCGAGAGCCAAATCCGGCGTCGGGCTCGGCCCACACGCCAGCTGCCTCCGGAACCCAGTAGTGCCGAACCCCGCCCCCGGGGTAGGAGTAGGAGTAAGAGCACTGCATCGTCCATCTCGAGTCGGTTCGACCTTTCCTGAAGCCATCACCAACTCTGTCCTGCTCGAACCACAAGTCGGATTGGACCCGCATCACGGGCTGCTTCAGTCTTAGTCGCCTTTGTCGCATCCGGCATTGTATCGGTTAAGGAAAACAGCCTCTGATTGCGAAGCTCGTCGATATGTCTGCACATGTTTTTGCATAGCAAACGTGACATCAACGTCGCAGCAACTGTGCTCTGCTAGCCCCTCTTAGCTGTCCTTCTGGGCAAATGCCGGTTTCTGGTCAGTATGTGCCCATCTCAGGCACCGAACTGCCACCTCCATGGAGTATTGCTTGGCTGGTGAGTCTTGAATGTTTTGATGCAACCAAGAAACCCTGCTCCGTTACCAACATTCAACTTGGATTATTTTTTCCTTTTTCCTTTTTCCTTTTTCCTTTTCTTTTTCTTTTATGTCCTTTCGTCAATTCAACATCTCTAGTTGATGCGTTGTCAATGGTGAAGCTTACACCAGCGCTTAGTCACAAAGAGACCTCTCCATCTTCGTACCCATCAATTTCGTGACCCAACCTGCTGTCTCTCTATCTGCCGCGTGCTTCGCAGACCGCGACTACAAAGAGGCGACGGCGAAGACGTGTTTGTCTAATCTGCTTGAGGTAGGCTTTAGACGACTTCTCGTGGACCTCTACTGGGACGCCGGCCGCGGTATTTGGAGCCTTTGTCCTGTTGGAATCCCAGAGTCTGCAGCGAGCGATGATGACTCGGCCGTGGGTTCTGCAACCACATCTGCTGAGGCTTCCTTGGTATCCGTGACCATAGACGAAAAGACTCTGCAAGGAAGACAAGTGCCTACAAATCTTGCGTCGTCCATGACCGAGTCTCCTATTGCCACGGGAACTATTACAGCAACCGCTACGAGCACCCACCCGCCTACAAAGATTGTGCATCAGAGTGGGGAGACGCTCGTCGAGGTTGATGCGCACAATTGCTCCTCTACGCTCGACATCTCGTCCATTACGTCAATCCTGGCGGACTATTTGGAAAGCACTTCTGATACCATTCACGCTTCTCTACTTTACTTGATCCTCAACATTCACGCTGCTTCGTCCTCATCCTCTACCGCAGCCATGGCTCCTGCGAGTTATCAGCTGCCTTCGGCTAATGATAGTCTTTCCAATCTGCTGAACGCGAACCTGTCTTCCTATCTGTATAAACCAAGGCAACTGCAAGACGATCGAATTGATCTTAACCAGAGCTGGCTCTCGAACCAATTTTTTCGGGATAGTGCTTTGGCTTATTTTACTACCACGCGCAACGACAATGGCCATCTCTCCACCGCGGATGGATGGCCTACAGAGGCTGTTCTTGAGTTTGGGCCCGAGCATTACCGCTTGCTGGCATCTCTGGGCACAGTCGACCCCCAAATGGCCGAGTATCAGTCAGCAGAAGACAATGACACCATTTTCCCCGCCGAAGCGTTCATGGCTACTACCAAAGTCACTTCCTCATCTTCGGGAAATGTTACCAGTGGATGTCTATTTGATGCGGAAAAGACATCAGCAGAGCCTTTACTGAACCAGTCTTGGGCCTTGTCCGTGGTCACGCAGGTACCAGATGTCAACTCGGAACAATCGTACAACCTGAGCATAGCATCAGTCTCGAATCTCACCGCTTGTGGGATCAGCCCACTGGTCAATCAAACACTGTCAGACAGTGCGGATGTGGACTACGAACCGTATGCATGGGTGTCGACGAGCGCGATTTGGTCTTGGGCAGCGGGCGAGCCGCGCAATCTGACCAGCAGCGCCTCAAACGCAGCGTACATGCGCTGTGCTACCATGAAGACGACGACAGCTGGTCGCTGGGTCCTGACCGACTGTACCGAAACACATCACGCCGCATGCCGCGCCGGCTCGCAGCCGTACGAATGGCGCATTAGCAACACCAGCGGGGGCTACCGTAACGGCGAGTCCATGTGCCCACCTAACACAACCTTCGACACGCCGCGCTCAGGGCTCGAAAATAGCTACCTTTTTGCGGAGCTTCGGCGACACGTGGCGGCGCATCTGGAGAGCTATGACCAAGATGCGAGCTTATGGGTCAACTTGAATAGCCTGGACATTGCGCAGTGCTGGGTAGTTGGGTACGGCAACAACTGCCCGTACACGTCGAGTTACGCCACGGACGAGAACCGGCTGGTGATTGTGCCCACGGTGGCTGCCATCGTCGTCTTCATCCTTGCCGCCCTGACCTTCTTCATCAAGTGTGCAGCCAATCGGCAGACGTCCCGCGGAGGCAGGAGTCGGAAGGGATCGGAGGGGTGGGACTACGAAGGAGTGCCTTCATGAGGAGATTCTAATTCTAGAGTCGCACACGGCGAGTTGTGAGAAAAGAGGCGGTGGGCAAGGTGAGGCAAGCTTGTAGAGGGCCTCATTGTGTGCAGCGGTCCACGGCAAAAGCAAAAGCAACAGTGATACAGGATGCGATGTAATGTCGATGTTTGGGTGGATGGTGGCGTTTAGTGGTGAGCTCGTGTCTCGGCAGGGCAAGAGGGGAGGGTATTCGGCGATGACCGGTGACGGATCAGGAACCCGAGTGGAAGGTCAGGCCTTGTCGTTTGGGTCGTTTGGGTCGTTTGGGTCGTTTGTCACGCCGGCGCAGTTGGTGTGTAGTGGAGTTTGTACAACACAAGTAGAGACGGGAATTCCTCACCGTCGAGCCGGACGCTACAGAGGCTTGACGCCGCGAGACGACGTGTAGATGCTTTTTCTACAACGGTTACGGCTGATTGACGAGGATCCGATGTCTAAATTGAAAGCTTGCAATGGAGTTGAAGAAGCTGCTGCGCGTCGGTCCACCAGATGTGACGGTTGATCCACCTGTCGCTGATGTTGTTCATGTTTCGTATCTTTTCAGCTGTGGGAGGAGATGCTATCACTGCAAAGTAGTCGAGATAAAGTGAGCTCTGGTCTCGTCGATGGCGTGCTTGGGCGTGATTCGTCGCCTTTCGCTAATTTTGAGCCGCTGCCCGTTGCGGCAAACATCACCGTTCCCCTTCAGCCCTCTCGCAAAAGCATCTTTTATTTCCTCACTCAACACAGCAGCGAGGCTGCAGTGCTGCAGTTTTGTGTTTTTTAATGAGGCGCTATAGTCACAGGCATTGCCACTCCTGATGAACGCCCTCGCCCGTACTGGCGTCCATGTCGTTGCACGACTGCGCCGCAACACATGCCACCACCTGCAAGGTCTCTTACGCACCTTTTCTTCTTCCACCGCGCACAAAGCGGATGCCGATTTCACCCATGCTGTCGTGGGAGGAGGCGTGGTGGGCCTTGCGATTGCGAGACGACTGCAACAGAAGGATGGTGTGGCAACGGTGTTGATCGAGCGGCATGGCAGCGTAGGAATGGAGACGAGCAGTCGCAATTCCGAGGTATGCAACCTCTGCATCATACCAATCCCAGTCATTGGTGACATGTATCCTGCGCCCGTCAGAAAGAGCTTGGAAAATCATTCGGCCGGCCACCGTCTTTTTGGTTCTGTTCGACGGCGCGCTCCCTGCACCATGCTGACATGTATATTCCCCTAGGTCATTCATGCCGGCATCTACTACGGGCACGACACACTCAAAACAAAGCTGTGTATCCAGGGCAAGGAAATGCTCTATGACCTGTGCCAAAGGCAGTCCATCCCGCACACCAACTGCCAGAAATGGATCGTTGCCCAAGACGCGGCGCAACTCGAAGCCACGGAAAAAGTGCACAAACACGCCTCATCGATCGGAGTGCCGACTCACTTCATCTCCAAGGAAGAAGCAGCACGCCAGGAACCTGACGTCCGGGGCCAGAGCGGCATCCTCGTCTCCCCAACTACGGGTATCATCGACAGCCACTCGTACATGAAGTACCTCGAGGGCGCCTTTGAGGAGGCCGGCGGCATCTGCGCCTTTCACTCGCCCGTCACACGCACCACGCCCCTCACGACTCCGAGCAACAGTACTCCAGGATCTGGGGGCTGGGAAATCGCCACCAAGACGCCCGACGGCGAGGAGAGCACCATCGTCGCCGAGACGCTCATCAACAGCGCCGGTCTTCAGGCCATCCCCCTTTCCAATTCGATTCTCCCCTCCCATCGTCACATTCAGCCCTTTTACTGCAAAGGCTCCTACTTTTCCTACTCCAGCTCCCACCCACGCCCCAAGACGCTCGTCTACCCAGCCCCCAAGGTCGGCCTCGGCGGCCTGGGAACCCACCTTACGATTGACATGGGCGGCCAGGTGCGCTTTGGCCCAGACGTCGAGTGGGTGGACTCGCCAGACGACCTCGCCGTCAGCGACAAGAATCTGCTAGTCGCTCTTGGCGAGATCAAGGAGTACCTGCCCGGCGTCGACGTGGACGCCGTTGGGCTGGACTACGCAGGGATCCGGCCCAAATTGGGGAGGGCGGGCGTCACGCATGCAGGAGGCAAAGGTGGGTTTGTCGACTTTTACATCAAAAAGGAGGAGGGCTTTGAGGGATTTGTCAATCTTTTGGGGATTGAGAGTCCTGGTCTGACAAGTAGTTTGGCCATTGGCGATGAGGTCTATAGGCTGTTGTATTGAGCAGTCGTAGAATCTGTACATATGAGTACATATGAGGTTGACTGGTACATACACAGCAACTAGAGTAGACTTAAAAAGAGCGCAAAACTCGAATACTCGTATTTGGCGAGCACGAGGACCGTTCAACGATTTGGCACAAGTGAGAGGTGGGAGAGTACGTGGACCAGATGGTTTGACGTGAACACTAGACATTTGTCAAAGCCGAAACAAATTATATGGCAGACGGTTCTCGGTACCAATACCGTTTGGTGAGACTCGACAACAGCAACGAATCGGGCGATGAGGTGAGGAGAAGGCGGGGGACGTTGGATGAGATAATTTGTACTGGCCGTTCGACACGGCGACTTTGGGCCTCGCTTAGCGACGTCACTGGCAACGAATCTTGAGCGGCCCGGAACACCGCCGCCCAAATGCAACTTCCGCCCTGCAAGGTACATCCAACCACACAGCATCCTGACGGCGTCGGTTGCTCAGTCCAGCACACACCCTTACTCGTCACTTCCAGCAAATGCGATCGCGCTTCAAGCAGCTACATCATCCTTCCTCCCATGATAACTGGCGTCTAAAACAACCTACCGCTTGGCCACTCATTGAACACACCCCGCGGCAAACGGTCTTTGCAGGCAAGCTCCGCCATGGAGCGTCAACGCAAGCGTAAGCCTTGCGCCCGGATCTATTCGCAAGCGCCTTATCGCTGACGACCTACAGGTGAGCTTCGCGAGCTCAACACTCGCGCCTGGGCCGGGGAAAAAGGTAGACTTCTCCACCTCACCAACAACCACGCCGAGGAGAGCGCAATTCGCAGATTGGCTGACACCCATGGGCCCTAACAGATGTGTTCAACGTGTCCGCATCGCTCGACTCATCAATGAAGAAGAACACGGCCTTCATTAAGCGCCTCCGCACCGCCATCACCGCCGCCTCTAAGGACACATTCCTTGCCGAAATCCGTTCACTCTCGCTTCACAAGTACCTCTCCGAGATCATATCAGCCTGCTACGAGGGCCTTACAAGGCTCAAGTCGCCTGGTGAAATTTCCGCTGGCGTCGAAATCGTCAGCGCGTTGCATCAGCGATTCGGGCCCCAGGAGTTTACTGGGTACATTGGCTGGCTTGTTGGGCGCGGCCTGGCAACCCCCGACAAGGCACATTTGAAAACTCTACCTCAAGATGTAAAAGAGAAGGAAGAAAAGGATAGACTGCAGAGACAGAGGGTTCTTTTGCGTGTGGTGACGGAGCTTTGGCTGGTTGGAGTCTTGCGGAGCTTGGAGGATGCTACCAGGCCGGAAGAGGCTGCCAAGACCAAGGAGACTGTCAAGGGCGACAGCAGTGTCAAGATCAGAGCCAACGGGGCACGCGCCGAGCACGCGGACGCAGAGCCATTTCCCCTGGAAGTTTTGAAGGACATCTTGGGACATGACAGGGAGCACATCAACTTGCCGCTGGTGGTTCTTTTCGTCAAGAGCTTCGCGTGGGATATTCTGGGCGTGAAGCTGGCTTCCACGGAGGGAAGAAGGACTGTCAATGAAGACGGCACCACCAAGGAGTCATCTGGCAAAGCGGAAGAACAGCCCGAGGATCACGAAGACGACGCAACTTCTCAGGATTCGCCAATCATCGAGTCGGTGGAGCTCCGTCAACGTTTTCGCAACATTCTCCAGCGTTACTTCGACGACGTCAAGGCGCACATTGTGCGCGACCAAGACAAGCTTGTCAGCCAAGGTAAGCGCAATGCTGAGGCCTACATTAAATCCGGAGAAGTGTTTGAAGACCGTCAGTCAAACTACGAAAAACAGGTCAAAACGCAGGAGAAGCTTGTATCCAATGCTCAGGTCCTGGCTGATGCTCTTGGCGCCGAAATGCCGGATTTGAAAGAGAAAGATTCCTCCTCGGGCTCTGGAGATGGTACCATCGGGCTGGTTAAGACAGGGGAATACCTCAGAGGCCAGGGGGAGGGTCCAGGCATCTGGGAAGATGAAGACGAGCGTCGCTTTTACGAGAACCTCATCGACCTGAAGGACCGTGTTCCTGGAATTTTATTGGAAGACGGAAAGAAGAAAAGGCCTGAAGGAGACGACCAAGTGGGTAAGCGCGTTGACGCGGAACCGCCTAAGGAGAAGGAGGAAAAGCCGGCAGAACCAAAGCCTACAGAGGATGACAAGTCTACGGCTATTGCGAACAAATCTATCGGTGCGCAGGTTGATGCCTTGCTGGCTCGTCTGCCAGAGTTCACGAACAAGGATCAGGTCGACGAGACGGCTATCGAATTTTGTTTCCTCAACTCCAAGGCGTCTCGAAATCGTATGGTCAAGGCTGTCTCCGAGATACCCAAAGGACGCTCGGATCTTCTTCCACTCTACGCCAGGCTGGTTGCCACTCTCGGCAGGTACATGCCTGATGTCACTCAAGGCCTTGTCAACTATCTTGATGAGGAGTTTCGCAGCCTTCAGCGCCGCAAGTCTAAAGACTTTCTAGGCCAAGTCCGTACGATGAACGTGCGGTATCTGGCAGAACTGACCAAATTTGGAGCCGTACCGGAGCATGTCATTTTCCACTGCCTCAAGGTCAGTCTGGACGACTTTTCGCGCACAAACATTGAAATCATGTGTAACCTTTTGGAGAACTGTGGTCGTTATCTGCTGCGCAACCCGGAGACTGCGCCTCGCATGCACTCTTTCCTCGAGACGTTGCAGCGGAAAAAGGGAGCTCAGCACCTCGGTCAGCAAGAGCGCATGATGATTGAGAACGCCATATATTATGTCAACCCTCCGGAACGCGCCGCTATTGAGCAAAAGGAGCGAACACCGATCGAGCTCTTCCTCCGTAAGCTGGTATACTTGGACTTGACCAAGCGCAGTCTCGACAAGATTGTGAAGCAGATTCGCAAGCTGCATTGGGAAGAAGAGGAGGTCGTTTCATTGCTCCATAAGATCTTCTCCAAGCCAGGAAAGATCAAATACAGCAATATTCACCTTCTTGCTGTTATTCTGAGCTCACTTCACAGACACCATCTGGACTTTTGCATTTCGGTCATTGACGATTTGCTGGAAAGCATTACCTTCGGTCTCGAGCTGAACGAGTTCAAGTTCAACCAAAAGAGAATCGCCGAGGTAAAGTATCTGGGTGAGCTATACGTTTATAGGATGGTCGATTCGCCAACTATTTTCGACATGCTGTACAAAATTGTCACTTTTGGCCACGAAGGCGGTACGCCCAGGCCTGGATTCTTCAATCCATTTGACCCTCCAGACGACTTCTTTCGTATTCGACTCGTCTGCAACTTGCTCGAAACTTGCGGCACTTACTACGACAAGGGTCAGGCGAAAAAGAAGCTTGACTTCTTCTTGACCTTCTTCCAGGTATGCTCTCTTCTCTTTAGGGACTAATCTCGCTAATCCGGATAGTATTACATTCTCACCAAGGACAGCCTTCCTATGGATATTGAATTCATCGTTCAAGATGCGTTTGCCATGACCCGGCCGCAATGGAAGCTTGCCACGAGCCTCGAAGAAGCTGGCGGTCTGTTTGCGGAAGCGGTGAAGCAAAACTACGACAAATCCGCGGCCGGTCAGAACGCAGAACCAGAAGACGTAGAAGATGACTCTGGTTCTGATGACGGACGAGATGGAGACGACAAGGAAGACGAAGAGATCGAGGCTCGGAATCATGAAGCCGGCTCTTCGGATGATGAGGCCGACGTTGGTCCCCCAGCAACAGCTTGCAGATTCATCATACCAATCAGTGTGCTGATCACCATCCAGACCCCAGGCGAAGACGACAACGAACCCGTGGAACAGCATTCCGATGAGGAGGAGCACATTATTGTCAAGCGCCCAGAAGATGAGCGTGACCCTGAGGCTGATGCCGAATTCGACCGCGAGCTTGCGAAGATGATGGCTGAAAGTCTTGATTCACGCAAGTTTGAGCGCAAGGCCATGTTTGACGTGCCGCTGCCCATGAAACGTGCCCGCGATACGAGTTCTACGGCCAACAACGAGGAGAATGTCGAGAAGGAGAAACAGCCCAACGATGCTCCTCAGGGGACCATGAAGTTTAGCCTGCTCAGTAGAAAGGGCAACAAGCAACAGGTTTGCCCTTTTTACCCCAGCGATATATTCTGCGTAGATCTAATCTCTAACTTCTTCCTCTTCTTCGTAGACCAAAGCCATTGACCTGCCGTCCGACTCGAGCTTCGCAGTGGCCATGCGCACGCAACAGGAAGCCGAGCGCGCCGAGCAGCAACGCATCAAGAATCTTGTCCTGAACTACGACTTGCGGGACGACAATGACACGGAGGGTGAATTCGACCCCTTTCCTTTCCAGCCATTGGCGGCCAGATCTAATGGGCCAGACTTGTGGCAGAAGCAGCAACCCCAACTTCTTCAGATCAACAGCAGAAGAACACGCACTGACTATCTTGGGAAAGGCCTCGACAAGCAGCACAACCCGTACAATGTGCCCCGTATCGATAAAGCGAGCAACAATCGCAGCACGCAGCGTGCGCGCAAGCTTCAACTTAGTGATGTCGACTGGTATGGCAAGAAATCTTCTTCGCGTTCATCTTCTCTCAACTCATCTGTCTCCAAGACCAAGGGTGTCGAAAACAACGACGCCCCTGGCATCCTAAATGGAGACAACTTTCCCAAACTCCCGTCTGCGAAGCAAACGCTCGCCGGCAAGATGAACAGCACGGTGAACTCGAACATCAAATTTCGTCGCAACGGGCAGCTGCGCAAGACGAGAGCGTGAGAAAATGGTGTAATTCTGCCAAAGCTGTTACGAAAACAACATCATCAACGACAAAAATCTATTAGAATCCGGAAAGCTGATATGATTGGGGGGGGGCCTGTCCCCTCTTCTTCTACAGGACTTGATCAACGACACCTGCAACTCTTTCTAGCACATTGCTTGCTCGATTCGGCTCGGCTTTGGCAACTGTGATGGACGGCGATCGGCGAAACGAACGAACGACGGACGACTCAAATCAGACGATGCAAAACGCCGTGGAACGAAACACCTTTTCTTGATTGCACAGATCCGGCAATGAATCCGTCTGTCCGCCTCGGCAGAGCTGGGGATGACGAGAAGGTGGGTGGATG
Organism: Phyllosticta ampelicida; assembly: GCA_020351975.1. Taxonomy (NCBI): domain Eukaryota; kingdom Fungi; phylum Ascomycota; class Dothideomycetes; order Botryosphaeriales; family Phyllostictaceae; genus Phyllosticta; species Phyllosticta ampelicida. Next base: position 23,174 of record JAIFKG010004680.1, read on the forward strand.
GGCATGCTGGCTGGCCAAGTCGCGAAAAATCGGCTGCGTAACACTTTCGCTGCTCACCCGCCTTGTCTGTCGGCCGGGTGCAACCCAGCCGTCTGTTGCGCGCGTGGACTGGCTGGCTGGCTAGTACGCCATTCCAACCCGGCATACACCTAGGTGGTCGATCAGTCAGTCAGTCGCGGCAGGGAACTAGTGAGTATACAACATGTACCAATGAACCGGTGCTAATGGCAGGAGTTGGGTTGGTGTTTGTTGAAACTGATGGGTGGTATGACCATGGGTTGAGTAATGGGCGCATTGCGGTTTTGTTGGGTTGCGCATGAACAGGTGGACGGACGGATGCATGGACCCATTCTGACGAGTTTTACTTTGTCTTCTCGTTCATGCGGGACTCGACCATACTGAGAGACGCGGCGATCGGTACGGTTCGATTTGTCTATGGAAAGTGGCGGCGGCAGCGGTGGAAGGACGCAGACTACGGTGCCGACGTCTAAACAAATAAAACGTCTGGCTAGACTCGTCTGCTCACTCGTCTTGCCGTCTTGCTCTCATCGTCAGCTTCTTCTGCATGCGGCGCAAGAAAATTCGCTACTCGCGGCGAGAGCGCAGGTGGTTCAGCCAACCAGCTTGCTTACCACGTCTATGCAGCTGCCCAAATCCGTTTAGATAGACAGACTTTCAATGCCAGGTGGATCGACCGGAAAAGCTCAACACTCCCTCTGCCTGATTTCATTCGATTTGATTTGGCCAAACTTAACTCGATCCGCCGACCGCTTCCATGAACCTTCAGTGCTCCCCTTATTGCAAAATCCGTGTATTTGTCTTTTCCGGTTGACTGGTTCAGGGCTAGCCAGTCTTACAGCACTTCCTAGTAGTGCCGGGCGGTTTCCATGGGCTGTGTTGATTGCATCCCAGCTGCGTCGAGTGTGCCGCATGCTACCTAATTCCTTGTGGGAGTATCAGAAGCACGAATGCATCTCAACCTCTCAACCTGAAAAGCCATGTCCCGACCGCGCACTCGCTACGTTGTTTTGTTGTGCCATGCCTTGTCGCCATGATGCAATCTACAAACTCGGCTCGAGAATCAGGTAGCCAATCACGGAGGTGGGGAAACGACGTGCAAGGTGCGAAGAAATGATGCCATGCCTAGCTGGTTAATGCTAAGGCAAACAAAACGTACTCGATATATGCCGAGGAGAAAAATGAAGAAGGATGTTGCGATCGACCGCAAGGTCTCGACATGTGCATCTCTCTACCTGCCCAGTAACAGTACCCAAAGATTCAGCAAATCCAAAATAAAAACAAAGGGTCAAGATGCCACAGCAAATCTTGCATCGCTTGCGAATCGCTCACATTCTTGCCGCCTGATTCCATTTCTCTGCGCCATTGTGCGTAAAGCTTATGCCCTGTGCGCGCAAATACTGTAAATCGCACAATACTGGTCGCCTGCGCCAGATGCTCTTCGGCTTGGAGTGGAGCGGTGCGTGCAGGTTTCTCTACGTTAAAACAACAGGGGTCAAATAAAAGAAAGAAAAAAATTCGAAATAAAAAGGAGAACCAAAAAACCCGTCGAAGGAAAGAAGGGGAAACAAGAGAAACTGTTCAAGGCAGCTTCTCGGCCTGCTCGATGGTAAACAGCACGGCGGCATTGGTCGTTACCTCGACAATGCGACTCCGGACATGGTTGCTGGTGCTGACATTGCCATCGACGCTGGTCGGCCAGTCGGTCACGTCCCACTCGAGGCCCTTGGTCGAGATGACGGCGGGACCAAACGCCGGCAGGATTCCCACGTTCTCGGTGAAGTAGGCGAGGCTTTCGCCATGTTCGTCGTCGTTGTCGTCGTCGTCGTCGTCGCCGCTGCCGTCTTGCTTGGCCTCAGACGTTGGATCAGCGGATGAGGAGGAAGAAGAGGATGGTAACTGGGCGGGTAGGTGCAGCTCGTTGCGGCCGGCTGACAGGATGAAGGATACGCTGCTCTCGGAAAAGAGCCATAGGCGCGTGTCGGGGTACGCCAGTTGCGTGCGCAGCATTTCGTATAGCAGGCCAAGGCCTTGGTCGACGCGGCCGCCCAGCGTGCACAAGATGAGGATTTCGCGGGAATGTTGCGGCGACGGGGTGGAGGGTTCAGTTAGGCACGAGTGACAAGGTGAGGCAGCAGAGTTGGAATTGGTCATATGGCCAGGGGTAGACGAGGGGGCAGGGCAGGGAGA